>JADNRX010000258.1:0-77777 GCA_015501595.1 Hymenopellis radicata | reverse complement strand
ACATGGATGGTTGTACACACGCCTGGTAGCGTCGAATTCCTTTGCCCCCGAGTATAGGAACGAGACGAATGGGGAGGCGGAGGAGGAGACCGAACAGTTAGTGGAGGGTGTTGCACTCTCGCAGTCTCACCAGAGTGGGTTGACGAGGTTGAATAACTCTATTCAGGAGTTATGGCTATGTGAGTAATTTCGTTTCACTGCTACTGGGCCACGCTCATCGTCGTTAGGGAACTCCATTTACAGATCAAGCTCATCGAGCTACAGGGCCTCCTCGCGCAGACGCAGCACGAGCCTCGGTTGAAGGGACCGTTCCCGGTGAAGCTGTACCGCGGGGTATTGACTAGCCTCCAGACGATCCTAGATAAGCTGCATAGCATGCGTTGTGTGACGACGAGAGAAGAGTGGTATACGGTAAGTCTCTTTCTTCTGAATATGGCGCTTCAGAGCTGATTCGTAGTGTAGAGCGTTCGCCATGATTTCATTATACCTGTGAACAAGGAGCGCCATGAGATGGTCGGCAATATCATATTGTACTTTTCAACACTGGCGTCGGCTTTCCAGCTGAAGATGCCTTTGCCGCCGTACTTGCCTCCGGCGGAAAGCGTCCCGTCAGCGTCTTGTGAGTATAAAACCTGTTTGTTCTGCTCGTCCGCTGACAAAAGTGTTCTGTTCCGTTAGGTGGAAGCTATAAGAAAACTGGACGTAGTCCGGAATCGTGACGTCAAGGGTCGCGGCAGTTGTTGTTCTTTGCGTATGCGTTGACGATGAAGGGTGTTACGCAGGAGCTGGAGACGCTGGGGAAGACGCTGCAGGAGGCGTTTGGCGTCATTGGGCAGTCGCCAGAAGAGTTTGAGGCGTTGTTTGTGGACCAGGAGACTCGGAAGCGGATAGATTATGTTGCGTAGAGTGTGGAGTGGGGTTATTGTACTAGTGCTTTGATGTAATGGTTATGATTATTGATTCTTTCCTTCGCCGTTGTATGCCGTGTATGGAAGGGGGAGGGTTTATTATAAGGAGCTTTAGGCCCAGTGCTAGGCTATACGTAGCTTGTCGATGAAGCGCTTGTTTGCTGTAGGTCGTTTGGTCGAGGAATTGAATGTAAAGTGGGACGACAGCTAAGAGTAATACTATTTTGACTGTTCTTCAATAAGTGCCGTTGTTCCAAAACTCGCTCAAAGTAGTAAGCTTACTTTACGCTCTCGCCACGCCGATTCCAATGATTAACGATCATCGGCAGGTCCAAACAATTTCGCTTGAATAGTCAAGCGTGTGTTACTGAAATTACGCCACAGAAACTCAGCTGCGGCAGCATCTCATCGCTTCTTCAAGTTGCCTCCCGCCTGCCCGAAAACACTAGGACTTCAAAATCAACCGTTCATCAAAGAATAACAGAATGAATTGAATGAACTATGTCACGAAGGCTCATTATACCGCGATAAGGGCCTACATTGGGATTCTGCTCACTCAGCTAAATCAGCATTGGCACCATCCGCGGTTAAACACATCATCCACAATTCCGTCGCGACCACTTTTCCCCGCGACTGCCACACGTAGTTTGCAGCGCCGCCACGGTTGTTACCATCCCCACCTGTTTTGCTTCCTACCGCCATTTTAACTGATGCCCTATCTCACATATCAGCATTGATGCGAAAGCTACGCCACTGAGTCGACATACAGTAATAGGTGTATCGCCTCTGCCGGATGGAGTCGTGATCGGCAGCGTTTGGCTTGTCACCAACCGTCGTCCTTGTTCACGGTACTAGAAATCTAGGTTAGTACTCCGACAGACTCGAGCTCACATAGAGGAAGCCCAACCTCGGGTTGCATAAGTGTGGTCGTCGCAGTTGGAGTACTAGCATCCATCGGTGTCGGCGTCATGGTACTCCTTCTGTAGCCAAGAAGGTGACGAGAAGAACGAGGAAGACGTTTACAGAGCCCATGGTTGTTGAAGGTGCAGTGCGAAGGTGGAAGTTGATGTTTGTAGGAGGATGAGCAACGTCGGCTGCTCTTTTATACGTCCTCAAGAGTTCGGATGAGGCACGAGCGCCGAAACGGCGGCGATGAATGCTAGTATTAGAAACGCGCAAAGCGAAGCTCTTCGCCCCTACGTCGTGCGCGTTCATGCTGCTACTTGTTCCATGGGACCATGAGGCTTGCTGCTGCATATGTTTCCTCTAGTTGAGAGATAAATTTCTTCTGTTAGAGGTACCCACCTGAGTTTCAAACCTCCCCCAAACCCTCATACTAGAAAAGCTTCATTCAATCGTCGTCACATTGCGGCTAGGTGTATGATTCGGTTCCTCGTTCTGACCAAGGGATGTCGACTCTCGAGAGCTCTCCTCTTCCTCCTCTAAAGAAAAGCCGTTGGTAATGTTGCGCTGAATTAAGATGGGTGGTAACCCTCTCTAAAATCCGGATTCATTCTGCGACTGTTGTAGAACAAGCCCCCTTGAAACTGCGAATGAAGACTGCATCAAATGTCTGTAGAAATTTCAAGTTTGTGGATGGTGGGAGTCTCAGTAAAGAGAAGAAGTTCGGGACCCGGGCCGGACCAAGTATGGCTTTCTTTCTGACCATCATCATCATGCAACCTCAAAAAGATTGGGTTCACGCACCACATTCTGCGCTTTTACCGGTTCGGCGACGAGAAACGTGTAATTGGTGCCATTTCCTTTTTTCGTGGCCGTGCGCACAGTTTTAATTTAGGATGAGAAAGATCCAACTCGGACGTCCAAGACGCGTTAAGCTTTGAGCCTCCAAGCCGTGTCGTTCATTCACAGTCTCACCTTTCGGTTGTACGGACGGCGCGCTGGTTTTCAAGAGGCCGATTTTCTCCGAACTAGCAACTTCACCCCTCCGTTTTTGGCGCGAGAAGCACCAATGATTCCTTCACACGAGTCGGGCCATCAGCGTATCAGCCGCCACCCTGTCTAGGTCCTCATCCGTGATACCAAGTTGGAGGACATTGCCCTTAAGTGCAAGAGAAAGCTTGGGTCTAAACTGGGTCTAAATGCTCCTTCTATCGCGCGCGCGAGGCCCTATCGAATCATTTTTCGCACGTAACTCATTTCCTGCATCTCGTCTCCATACAAGAATCCTTGGGACCTCGTATGTGTGGAGGATGTACACCGTCTCCGCATATATGCGCTCCGTCTCTGTCGTAGTTTGGCATTATACTCTGGTCAGAGTGCGCCAAGCCTTGGCCGGTCCAACCTGATATGTATCAGAGACGTGGTTAATCCAGCTCACAAACCGTCGGCCCCCTGGGCGTGGGGACAATCAGCGCTCAGCGCTCAGCACTCGTATCGTCCCCACACGCCAGTGGTTGCTTTGCTCGGCTGCTTTAGGATATAGCTGTAAGGTCTGCTCCATCTGCTATGATATATGGGGATCGTGCAGGTTAAATGCGACCATGGCTATCTGTCCTCCAGTCGACGGTAGAAGGAGCGTCGTGCGAGTCCGCTGTACAGATGCGGCCGCGCGCTGGTCTCGGATCTTGAGTGCTGGTACGCTCTTTTCTAATCTGTGATGCTTCGTTTCTGAATATTTTCTTTGGTAATGTCTAGGTTTAGGTTGACTTGTTTCTCTTTCTGAAGACTGTGCGCGCGACAAGCGTTGGTGATAAAGAACGATTTTGACCCATTTACGCCATCATGGTACTCCACACTCTTCACAACTTCCTTGCAAAGTTTACCTCCCGCCAGCGTTCGTATGTTCTGAGCGGGCCATTCGGGTTTGTACCCGCGGAAATACTTGACCTGGTCATTTCCCACCTTGCCAACGACAAAGCCGCTCTTATGCAGTGCGCGCTCGTTCATCCGACCTGGACCCGCGTTAGCCGTCATCATCTTGCGCCCCTCACGCTCGCCGTCTCATCCCGTTCTCATGCCAAGGAGCTCACGAAGGTCCTGAAACTCACCGCGCGAGACACTCTCCCTATCCATTACCGGCATAACTCTTCATTGGGAACGCACCCTTCTACGACATCTCTACAAACGGCAAATCTTCCCGCGTCCGGTTGTATACCAAGCTATTACGACTTCTTAAAGCGAAGAACGTCATGCTCCGCTCGGGCATGGTAGTGAATGATCCTTCACTAGTCGGAATCTTCGCCCATTACTTTTCGGGTCTCACCGAGTTCAAAGTGATCTTCGCATTTTATCAAGATATTGTGAGCTTCATGCGCGCGCTTTGCGACTCCTTCCCCCGTCTGACTGGGCTCAGTATTGAGCTCGGTACCGATGGAATGGACTTCCCGGACGCACCGCTACCTGGGTTGTGCGATTTGCGACTGTCTGCGCCGTGCCTACGCAGTCTGCGGATGGTGGGTGGAATAATGCCCTCGTCCGGTGGTTAGGGGATAATATTGTGGGGACTTTAGAGCAATTGGAGCTGCAGAGCATGTCTCTGCGGTCGACATGTCGCATTCAGGAGTCGGTTGGACTAATTCAGGGAAACAAGGCGAAGTTGAGTGATGTAAGACTGGCCTTTGTTAAGCCGGATGGTGAGTGACTGTGTTTCTCTCTTTCATGTCTGGGTGCTTACTTGTGAGCTTTTAGTGGCATTCGATTTATCGGGTTTAGTGTGCCTGCAGAATCTCGAAGTTACGAGTGGGATCGGCGACATGGAGTGGGTGTTGGATGGGTGGAGGCTGCCCAGGTCGTTGAAGAGGGTCTGTTTACGGGAAGGGGTCCGTATGTTTGTTGGGCTGAGGCGCTGGGAGCCTACAGAAGTTGTCTTCGAGGGAGAAACATTACAGAGAATGCTGGGGAAGTAATCAAATTCCTGTACTGTTTCGCTAATGACGCTACTATCGATGAAATGACATTGGTTCTTCATATCCATCGCTGGCAGATTGTTCCGGGTCTTCATCATGATTCATAGGCTTTACAAAGTTGTATCACAGCCTCTATGTAAAATCAAAACGCGTCTGTATCACAACTGTTTACTTATCGTTTCGCATCCCTCCCTTCTTCCTTTTGACCCCCCATCGCCGATTTGCCCACTCTGAAATTCCGAAGACTCAAGCACCCGTTGAAGGCGATGGGCGTCAACTTACTCGTGTGTTTCAAAGGCGGCTCTAAGGCATGCAGATGACTAAAAGTGCTTATGACCGTGTTATTGACGAATGCTTGGCTAAGGCGTCTACTGGGCTTTGAATTAGCGCGTCCATGACCGCTCTCTGCGATGCTCAACCTGTCGTGGATATCATAGCATACCATCCTAGACCTGTTGACATTTTGTCTCTACTCATGCTAGGATTCGCTTGGGTTTGCCCGTGTCTCTCGGTGCCAAGCTCGCTCTCTATGCAACCACCTCTTCAGTCCGTTCTACCACCTCCGGCAGCTTCGACCACTCTTCCCTCAAGTGAGCCATATGTGCAAGACCTTGTCTACGGCTGACTGTATCCACAACGTCAGTGAAGGCTTAGCTGGAATGTCTCATCCTGGAGTCGACGTGACCGGGTGTTCAAACGTTCATGGTCAAACGTGTTTTCTACAACGCCCGCACACTTTGCCTACTAGCGAACTGAACACATAGCCTTGGCCCGGCGAGAGCAGCCAAGCAAGTTCAAGTTCATGTTGTTCTCGACGCCTCAGTCTGTCCTACATGTATGTTTGCGGCCCAACCTCTGTTCATCGCCCAACTGCCGTCACGGTTACTCTCAGTATTTAAGCACTGAGCTGTCGGTGTTTTCGACATCGTTCCCACTTGTCTTCCGACTGCTCATCCGCTCTCAGTCAATATGTTGGTCAACGTCCTCTCCGTCTTAGCTCTCTCCGCGATCACTCTCGCAGCCCCGGCCGTACGGGCGCCACTTGACCAAGGCATGAAAGTGCGCGCGGTGGCCAGATGGGATGACAAGGAGTTCAAGGAGAAGGAATTCAAAGAGAAGGAGTTCAAGGATAAGGATGACAAAGACAAGGATTGCGATGAGAGGGATCGTAAGGATAAGGACTTTAAACACAAGGACAAGGAGACTTGGGTGGTACGCATATAACCTTGCGCTTAACGTGTTTCCGCTAACGCCGGCGTATTCAGACTTGGGATGATAAGCACGACCGGAAGGACAAGCACGACCGAAAGCACAAGCACGACGAGAAGGAGGACTGCGATGACGAGAAGGAGAAGGAGACGCACCACGAGAAGGAGAAGAACAAGCACGACGAGAAAGAGAAGGACAAGGACGACAAGAGGTACAAGCGCCATGATAAGGACGAGAAGGAGGACTGTGATGACGAGAAGGAGAGGGAGAAGCACCACGGGAAGGAGAAGGAGGAGAAGCATAAACACGACGAGAAGGAGGACTGCGATGACGAGAAGGAGAAGCACCACGAGAGGGAAAAGCACTACTAGTCATCATGCTTCTCACTTATATTTATGTACCGCGGGTTTCTTTTTGCTCTGGGGCTTTACTTGCGGATGGACAGCTTGTATTTATTTTCATTGTCGTAGCCGTACCGCATTGCATTTATCTCAAAAACTTCCGCCTCATCATGCAGCAAAACTACAGTGGATTGTAAAGTAACTGCATTTTATACTCTTTCCGAAGAGTTTGACCAGAGATCCTGACGACATAGTTCTACCCTTTTCATGTAAGAGCTGCACCTTCCCGCGCGCGATCTCTCCGTTGTTAAGTTCACGGCACGGATGAGCACGGAATGGATTTCTCTCGTTCCGGGGCACTATCGGCCCGAGTTTACGAGGGCTGTGCCCTGGCTTCTTATTGAGGCCTGAGGAATGAAACAGTCAACCCCCGCGGCCAAGTCACGTGGTACATAAATCACATGTATAGCATTCAAGTTAACCGCCATGAGGAACCCCGCCATTCTGAGGGTGCACAGCCACCACCAACGGTCAACCGTTTGACCGTTTGTGCCGAGAAGCCGAAGGCCTGACCGTTTGAGAGTGAGAGTTCGAATCACCCCTATGACTATTTTTTTTTTCTTTTTTTTTTTTTTTTAAGTCTAAATAGGGGCAAGCTTGCGTGGCGCTCTCAAATGTGAAGGTTAAGGTAGATGTTCCAACTTGAGATAGAGAAAAGGAAGTTAAACAAAGTGTTCTGAGGGTTACGTTGATTGAACGAGGTTTGTAGACTAAGAACAAGACTTAAATACTGAGATGGTATTTTTTGTAGTGAGTCAGGTCTATGTATTATAAGATAAGTCTGAGACGAAGAGAGACGAGATGAGATGACTCGAAATATAATAGTATCTTATCCGACAGCTACTACCAGGTGATAAGATCGGACCACACGTCACTTCAGACATTAATTCCTGCTACCAAAATGGTATAGGGAGACTCATATGGACCTCAGCTACCCTCTCTAAAAGTGGGGGCACAATCCTAGAACATCTCAAAATCTCGACGGCCGCTGTCGGCCTGTAAGATTGGACCACACGTCACTCCAGACATTAATTCCTGCCACCAAAACAGTACTGGGAGACTTATATGAACCTCGGCTACCCTCTCTGATAGTGGGGGCACAATCCTAGAACATCTCAAAATCCCGACGGCTGCTGTCGGCCTGTAAGATTGGACCACACGTCACTTCAGACATTAATTCCTGCCACCAAAACAGTACCGGGAGACTCATATGAACCTCGGCTACCCACTCTGACAGTGGGGGCACAATCCTAGAACATCTTAAAATTCCTTTGAAGGGCTACTGTCATAATGAATGATGAACTCTTAAGTTGGTCATGGAACAAAGTAGCAAGATAGAATAGAATTACTCTGAGGCAGGTGTACCTAAGCAGTGTAAACGAAGGTATGTCGGACTTTGGGAACCCGGAATAGTTCTGAAAAGCATATCAGGGAGATTGTGAGTGACGAAACAATTCTCCGACAGGAATGAAAGCTTAAGATAAGTTACGTTATCAATCTCGACCCGGTTCTCGGCTAGAAGATCTAGCAGTGAATTCGTCTCCGCAGATGATTCTGCTGCGAGATTGACTGCCACCTCTCGAAGCGCCTTGAGAAACTCAAGCGCTCGGAACTCCATACGCGGTGGAAGACTGACACCATTGACCTTGCCTCCTGAGTGAAAAACGAAAACGCCATGTGGCTGCGGATACAGAATTTTGGTAGCGGTAGAAAAGACGCCGTCGTCACATTGACTTCGAGGATGATTGCCGTACTGGATGTGATGCTCTGATCGTGGGTACTTGAAGCGGCGACATCGCTTGCAGATTTGGTCTGCACGCTAAACAGTGGAGTAAGGACGTTGAATTCTGATTACCAATATAAAAATGATCCCCTACCTGCTTCTCCGCGACAGTAGCTGATGCTTGCACAAGCGCATCAACAGCATAACAGTGTTCCTTCCAAAAATGCTCTTTTCCGGACTGTGCTGTAAATCTATCAGAAACATGCTGATGCAAGGAAAGGAATACACTCACACTTGAAATCCTTGGTAGTGAGACGCCGACGAATATCAGTCTCAAGCTTTGAGAGTAACTGTGATAATGCACGAGGCATTTTAGGTTGAATCTTTATGTCGAGACGCCGGTTGAACGCTACTGTCGCCTTAGCCCATTTTGCTGGTGTCATGTCCGCGGCAACCCATTTCAGCTCAGCGCGCATCTTCAGAAAGAGGAACCAGTCCTCTGAACCGGTCTCGATAGTAAGAGAAGACGGATGAACCCCAGTAGTCGTGAATAAAAGTCTTTCCGATGTAGTCATTGGACGACCATGTACCGGTGATGGTCGAGGTAGTGGCGTCATAAGAATATCAATGGTGGTAGTAGCACTCGAAGGTGGTGTAGTTGTAGATGATGTCGGGAGTGATGCGGCTGTACCTAAGTTCGTGCTGGATGACTGAGATGACTTCGTCATCATCCGTGTGAATATTGGAGCCAGTCGCTATAGAGCCATGAATAAGTAGAGGTCGAATGGCATGTTTATAATGCGAACCTTGCTACTTGACGTCTTTGATGCATCAACATCATGGCGAGCGCGCTTCGCCACCGGTTCAGGTGTGTGAACCTCATCAAGATGAGCGCGCTTCGTTGCTGGTGTTGTCGGTTCAGCAGTCGAACTATCAGGATCAGTGGAAGATGAAGAAATAACTGTAGGCGTCTGTGTAACACTTGGGGCTTGGACCTGCTCTCCATCATCGCCAGGAGACTCGGTTGTGATGTCGATCATGTCAACATCCTAGAGATATTATTCAGAAACAAGGTGAAGTGAAAATGAGATCTGCATACTTCCTGGACCTGAGGTTGTGAGTTCGCATATGTCATTTCGACACCAGCACGCTCATTGAATTGCTGGTCATCCATATAATCGTCCCACTCCTCCTCTTTGATCGCCAAAAGCCCTCCAAAGGTCAACGTAGTCTCCGACTTGGTGAATCCGAACGACTCGCCACTATCAACACACGGCATCACTCCGAGATTGAACTGTGCCTTTCCAGATGCAGTGTTCATCTCTCGAGCGATCTGCGAAACAAGACGGACATGATGTGAGCCGAAAGCGTGGCGAAGAAGATGGTAACAGATATCAGTGATCTCCGGCGTATTATCGGTTCCGACACGGACGTTCCAGCGAAGAACAAAGTCACTGACAAGTGCGAAGATGATTTCGATACCACTAGCAGCAGCGCGCTGAAGCGCATTAAGATGTCGATGGAGGTTCTCGATTCGGCTACCATCCGCCTTTAACTGATTGAGAAACTTTCGGGTCAAGCACCCTTTGCGAACATGTTTCATCTGTTCCTTATGGACCTGTGATATCTTGTCAGTGAGGTAATCATAGTAACAGAGAAATACTGTACCGTCTGTGCGCTGGAGGCCCAACAACCTAAGCGTGCCCATTTCTGGAATGTTGACTCAAGTCGCTCCGTTTGCTTTTCTTGGGGCCAGTAGATAGCGCGTCCCGTTGGTGATTCATGAGCGGTCTTCTCCAAAATTGATGCTGTGATTTCAGCTCGGATCTGAGAGTACGAGGGATTCTTGGACTTGTTGACAATAACGTCCGCATATCTGTTTGAGTGATTGAGTCCAATCATCGCTCGAACAGCTCAGAAACCACATACCGGCGGCCCATATGCCAGACATCAAGCGCTGCATGAATGTCCGGAAAGACAGGTGTCACCGAACTCGCCATTTGACAGCAATTGTCAACGACGAACTCTCCTGGAGGCTCAACATTGAGTTTCTCGTACCGCGTCTTGACACCCTCTAGAACTTCCGTGATTTCGGAGAATTGTCCGGTTTGGTTGAAGCGCTACAGCCGTTATCAATATATCGTATGAAAAAAAAGATCTGAACCTACCCAAAATGGGATCTCAGATCGCTCATTGAGCCCATCAAAAAGTCCGCCGGCGAAAGGCTGACCTTGTTCGGAGCCTTTGACAGTGATACTGGCCTTCTTCGCAATGCGGTACGTGGTATCGAAGTTGAGGATTTTGCCTATATCAAAGTTAACATGGACAAAGGACTGCACTAAGATTTCATACCAGTTCGCGTTCGGGTGTACTCATCAGATTCATCACGTCGCGTCCGCTGATGGAAGTCCTTATAGATATCACCAATCAAGTCGTCCGTGATGGACTCGTCTGCGTAACCTGCGGGATCACCTGGTACCGAAAATTCACAGAGCGGAGGTAGTCCCAATACTCCTTCAGTTCTTAGCATTTGATAGAACCGGGCGTATTCGAGTCGGCAACGATGAAATTCTAGAAGATGCAATTCTAAAGGTCGGTGTCAGACTTGTCAATGAGTAATGAAGGACGCCTCACGCTTGACATGTTCTGCAAGCCTTCCGTTCGTTCCTGACGGTCGCGTTTCGATAATGAAATCGTGAAGAACACGGGTGGCAGCGCAACGTTGCACAAAGTGTGGAATTCCTCCTGCTCCGATGATCAGTAATTTAGAATCACAAGTAGCAATATAGAAAATACATACGAGGAACCTCCCAGTGCTCTTTATGCTCCCAGAATTCGGCGCTTGTCGATGCAAAGCAATATCCCTTCTCTGGCTGATCCTTACATTTCATGCACTTAATCTGCCACCCCAGAGCCATCTCTTCTCGGAATAGGCCATGAACCTCACGTGGGCCCTGTCCCGTCCAACCATTAGACCTCAGGTCTTCAGCACCAGCATTACACCGTGGGCAGTTGTTGAAGAGTTCGGGAAAGAAGACGGGATGAATGATAGTGACAGCTTTGAGATTCGCCGTACGAGGAGTGATGTTCACGGCGGAACGACGGCGGTAATGGTCGTGATAATTGGGAGGAATGAACTTTGGCCCCAGACTGAGAATAGTAGACGGTAAGGCAGGCGAAGTCTTGTGTCCATTCCTTCCACCAGAGGGTTTTGTCGCGTCCCAGACATGGCTCACATACTCGACAATTTCAGAGACCCACATAAGCTGCTCCTTTTGAGCAGACTGGCCAGACTTGGACCGTGCATCAGTCCACGAGGTGACACGAGCTTTAACCTTGAAATTCGGAGTAATTTAGATGTTAGGTAGCATTTGAGAATGAGACACGTACTCGTGTCGCCCATTTCTCCTTGAAGTCGCGTCGCTCCTTGAGAGGCAGAAGAGCGGTAAGGTGCTCAAGGACGGCGGCTGGTTCGTACATCGACTGAGACATCGTGATTGCACAGCGAAAATTGCAGTGAGGGTGTCCGATCAGTTGAGGTGAAATTAGGTAACAATTAGGTGCGATAACATTTGAGAGAGAGAGAGGACACGTTGAATTGACAACAAATAAGCAAAAAGATGATATATATAAGTCAGACGCGTGCTGCGAGGATTGGCGTAGTTTACCCTGAATAGGCGCGAAGCTGGTCGTGAAAGAGGAAGACGAGCTGGTTCGCTGTGACATTCGACGTCAACGTCAGGGAAGAAACCTCGAGAAACCCGGCCCAACGGTTCATCAATTAATTCTTCTGATGCCGGCACACATCACTAACTAGGTTGCCGGTAATGATTTTTAAGTAGACCTTGCACTCAGACGGTGCCCAGCTGGCAAACAGACGGTCGCGGGCCTTCGGCCCTCGGGTCGATCTTCAATTTGCCCTCGGCGGTGAGTCTTGGGTGCCTACGGCACCCAAGACCCTCGGAATGACCGTATTACCAATGAATTGGCGGCCAAGTCACGCGCTTCATTAATCACGTATGGACTTTAGGGTGGCGCGTGCTTCGGCGCGTTCTGTGCACAGGACAGTGCGAATACCCACCAACATCATATTGAGTACAAGCGAATAATATTACAGGGAATCTGCATGATGAAAGGTAATTTAGTTGAACATAAAGCTGAATTCATATGAGGCGTTGGGGGGTGTTTTTTTTTGGCAGACACTTGGGACACGTGATCACTTTTTTCACAAACCGATTTTAAGAGGATTGTGTATTCACTCATGGTTTTTTTCTGAGACTACGACGTCACTCCCCTAGCGCTTATATAATACTTTCTCAGGCTTTCTTCCCCCTGCGGAGTGTGGTTTTTCCGCCTTTTTGGTGACGTCAGGGAATGCTGCGCTTACATAATGCCACCGTTGCGCTTCTCTTAAGTTCTTCTTTCTCAAGGTCGACCCCTCGCCTCAATTGTGTGGGTTTGTTCTGTCCATGTCCTCCGGCCATCTAATTTTTATTGTTGTTTAGTGCTGAATGTTATCGATTCCGTCTACCAGCATCCGCATTTGCCTTTTTGCCCTCTCCTTCAAGCAATTCACCCCGCTTGTGTGCGTTCATCGACAGGACACGACATCGACAATTCACTTTATTTTGCGTTGTCTACGTCGTCTGGGTGTCGTGCCCCCACTATTGTTTTTAGCGTCTAATGCCATTCGTTCTGACCACCAGCATTCGCATTCACAACGCGGCCTTCTTCCTTTTTCCATGACTATCGTCCCGGGCAAGAACGCGATCCTCACCACCGACACTGGCGTCAGTTTCAACATCCTTGGCCATTGACGTACGCATTAAGTTGCCCAGGTTTACGCGCCTTCTCTCGCCGTTGATGAACAACCCATCAACGTCCGTAGCAAGCCCGCCCGCATTATCGACCTCCACCAAGTCCATCTCCGTCGAGCAAAACAGGGAGCATCGCGTCTTCTCTGCAAAAACGGTTCACTGGTTCGCGAGGTCTAATTCTGCACTGGATGCCGATGCAGTCTCTAAGACGGTACGGTACGTATTCTGGTCACCCATCGCGTCAGCTAAAAGTTTGAAATGTCTAGACATTTACTTTGCGAAAGATACCACCAAAGACGACTGTTGACCTCGTGACGCAACACCATCGCCGCCATTACTCTCAAGCTATGGCACTACCCGCACGAATCGCGCACTTAACCCAGCTGCTCCACCCATGGCATGTTGTTCATCTCATTCGTCAATAACAGACACAAACTGACGACTCACTTCCCTCGACATAGCCTCCACAGTGACACCACTCAACACGGTACCTGGTTACGTACCAGATGCATATCGCGCTCTTACGACAGCCATTGTTCTTGCCCTCACAGAGTAAAGACGGCAACGAACACGATTGTATTTGAGGATGGTCGTCCCCGTAACGCACAGTGTGCCCTTCTGTCCAGTAATCCGGATCCAGCAGTCCCACTCCAAACGCACCAGAACCCAAGCCGTTGCTCTTAATGAACAACTCGTCGTCTAGGTCATTGATATCCCGATGCTCATGCCGTCTTTCAACCATTGACCCAGCGTTGTCGTCAGCTCCTCTGATAGCTCCACTGTCCTGCCCTATCTTCGGGATGACTCTTTATCTTCTCTACCGCCTTGGCCAGCGAAACTTTCAAGCAAGACCTCAAGGCCAGTCATTCCAAGGATCGACGACGTACAAGCATGCTCTCGCCCCTCAGAACCTTAACCTACCATCTATACCGGAGAAACCCGTTCGTACTGCGCTCGCTTTCTTCATTCTGGAATACCCTCTAATCTTTGACTTTAGATCGAGCCAGCTTATACCCTTTGAATGGTCCCTTTCGGGGTTCTCGCACGATTTCTCTGATTCCTCAGACTTGGCTTTCTTTGGACCTTCAGCTTCTTCAGCTGTCTCTAGTTCCGACGGTTCGTCTAAGCATGTTGAGAGAGGATCATTGTCTGCTCTTGAGGAAGAGGAAGGTCTAGAGTCGGACGCGGACGCCGATGTTGACGTAACAGATGTCACTCTAGTGAACGACAGCGTCACGGTAGATGCCGTCAAGTCGCATTTGCCCACGAAGAAGTCGCTCCTGCCTGTCCGTGTCATGAATGCATCGCGACAAAATTCCTTCATTCTGGAATCGCCAACGAAAGCGAGGCCTGAACCTTCGCCATCCAAGCTTCCACTGTCGCCCCGAAAATTTACTCGACCGCCTACACCACCGACTAAGGCTACGCGTGCGGCTTCTGCCCCCAAGTACCCCAGCTCTCCGTCGCGTTGGCAGCCGACTTCGTCGCCGTCTTTACGAAAACCTACAATCTCGTCTATGAAGAAGACGGCTCCCGGTACGCCAGTTAAAGGTGTGATGAAGGAGACGTCTCCATTGAGGATGAGGAAGAAGGAGAAGAGGATGTCGCCGATGAAGAGATTGAGTCGGATGGTTTTGGGATAAAATTGGTGCTGGTTGCGAATGCACATACTACTGAACAGACTATCTTATTTATGCGGGCACGATTGTACAACTAGTTCATGTTGCAACACGTTCAGTGATCATCAAAGAGTGGTGAAAGATTGTATCGGCAGACCACCCAGTCAGAATCATCAAATGGGTATACCATTACAAGACCCGTAGATTTAGGCTGGTCGCACGAACTGGTCCTAGCTTCGATATGTGTTCGGCCTTCTCCTGCAGCTATTTGAGAAAAATTTGGTTCGGTCGAAGGCCATACTACGTGTCCTACATTAATCACTCAATAGACCTGAATCCCCAAGAGAAAATTGATGCGTACCCAGAAGCATGAACCGCATGCGAAAACGCGTAAATAGGAAGAACAGGGCTAGACATAAGGCTAAGCCGAAGTGCCAATGGATTCGGTAGGTAGGTAGGTAGGTAGAAATCGGCACAAGGTCCCTATCAGGAACGGCCGGGTGTGAAAGTGTTATAAGTGGCGAACATGATGTCGAGTCATAAATCACCGTATGAGAAATGATGAGAATAGAAAGCATCAGTTTGTGACTCGCCGCTTGCCGGCCACTTTCGATCATGGTAACTTACATCCGCCCACCCGCCCGTCCGCGCACTTGTAATTTACAATGACATCATATTTACAGTAAAAAAGGCCTGTGGTAAAAAAACAACGGCTTTCTTGAATCTTCCGCCACCCTAATGGGCTTCACCTGACTTGACGAGGCGAAATATTGTCATTTGTTACGTGGTCTGTATTAGATCGTCAATAGGAATGTCGTTCTTTGGTGCTCGTTCTGGAATACTGTATGTCCATACAGCTTTCTCGTGTCTAAAACTAGCGGCCGCCCCTGCACCGTCAACTCCTCTTTTTCTTCCTCGTCCACTGGCACGGTCAGTTCCCTTGTGATGTATCGTGTTTTTATTATTCTTATTCACTTTTACTTCGTCGCGAATGCCTCCATCAGGAAAAACCTACATTGCCTATTTAGAACCTTTTATGCATAATCGGGTGGTGGCAAGTAGTTTATAACATTTTAGAACATATTTATGAAGTATGTAGCACTAGAATAGCAGAGGAGAAATGAATATTCAATTATTAGACATCCACCTTAGAGTTTATACATATGAGTTGACATACTGGTAGGAGTCGTACTTAGGTATGACTTGCGATCCGAGATACGAGTACTCGTGCAAAAACAGGCCGATCCGCGATCTGTTTGTTACGCCTTTACTCGCGAGTCAAGTGAGTCCAGTTAACGCAAGTACACCCGTAACTCGCGGATCACCGACTACCCAAACCATTCATGCTCGGCGAGCATCCCCGGGCAAAGGCACGGGGACACTCAGCCGTGCATGAGGACGGACTGAGGGTGGTGGTGGTGGGAGTGAGGGTGAGAGTGGAGTGGTGGTTGTTACGGTGGCGACGTTGTACGATGGTAGTCTCGGCACTTCCTCATCCTCCTCGTGGACGTTGTGAAGTCTCGACATCGTTGTCATCGTCATCACCTCGCTGTTGTCATTGTCATCGTTGTCGCGGCATCGTCGTCACGTCGTCTCGCAAAGGTCGTTGTTGATGGTGTCCGCTGCTGTTGCTGTCGTAGAGACCAGCAGTAAGCCCGGCACACAGCTGAAGCCCATATCTCCACCCCGAATACCGACTGACGGTCGTCCTGAGAGCGGCAGTGGCGACAAACGTCGCCACTGGGCGTACATAGTGGTGGGCAGAGGAGAGAGATCGACACTAAGTAAGACGCTTACGCGTCGCTTCGGACCTCGGCCCAGAGCCGACGTCATAGAGCCACGTGCAGGTTCACTTTGGATTTCTTCCAAGTACGTCTCATCCACCTTAGCCTCTTCCCACACCCAATCTTACCGCAGGACCGAGCACCGGCTCACCAGCGGCCTGGATCCTAACACCGGCAAGCAATCACGGACGCGAGGAATCGAGGGAAAGACGACCACGGCAGTCCCAACCAACGAGGACACACCGACAATGGCAGCGGCGCCAGCCAGCATGCACGACGACATAATCTCACGAGGATGACGAAGGCGACAATGACGGCCAGCGAGGACAACGCCAATCATTGCGCAGCAAGGACGATGACGGCCAGCACCACCACAACGACAATGGCAGGGTATCCCAGACGCAGTGGGCGCGCGCAGTGCCTGGAGCCGCTCAACATCTTTGCCAACGACGACGACGCCGACCAACGAGTCGGACATGCTCCCGACAATTGTAAGCCGACTCTCGCGATTCTGTGAGTCTCTCTGACGGCTGTTGATAGGCGAGGCGGGTATGGTAGCGGCGACGGGCGTCGTGCTGGCCAGCGACCACCAAGAAAAGGTGTGCTTCACTTGCAAATATTTCTGTTGCCTATCTGATGATTTACTCTGCTCATAGCTTCCTATTTACCGAACACAAACGCCCGAGATTTTATTACAAGAGACGCCGTCGGCGCTGGAGAAACCGATCCAACAAGTCCGGAAGACCATCACACAGACCTACGGCGACGCGCATGCGCAGGTTCAAGGCATCATCTCAAAGTGCATTGGTGTTGAACACCCTATCGAGAGTGCGTGAAAATGTTCTTATTTTTGCCAGACTTTGTTCACCCTCGTGTAGACCACGTCAAGTCGCTCATTTCACCCACTGAGCGCGTCACCTCAGGCATTCTCTACATCGTTATCGCTACCCTCAGTGCTCTGTCTTTGCACGCATGCGGGTACGTTTTGTTTCCTTGTCGCCCTTGCCGAAGACTGACTGCATTCTTTGCAGGCGCGTCGCCTACTTTGATTGTGATTGTGAGTTTCCTCCTGATCTCACCTTGACTTGTTACGATTTGTAGATACACGCCTTCCGACACCGTCTCTCAAGGTTTTCAACCCTCTGGTTAGTCGTTTCTGGTTTATACCCTTCAACGAGGTTGCTCACACACTTTTCAGACTTTCCTCTTGCGGCGGTAAGTTCCCTTGACTCGATGCTGGCGTATCTTGGATAGTATTGGGGCGGTCTATGCTATGTAGCCTGGGATGCTAGTGTATATAGTGTTCTCTCTTCAGTCTCTGTTTATGTATCTGTAGCTTGCTTCGATATGTTGTGCTCATAATGCTATTGACATTTGTTCTGTTCGTATATTGTGTGATAAAACAGTCTAATTTAGTCTAAAGTAGCAGGTAATTGATGTCTAATATGTATATAATATATATCTAAAGTGTGTCTAAAAGTGTCTAATATGGCAAGGGGGAAGGGCATAAGTGTATATATTATGAATAAGTGCCGCGACCTGCTATTTTAGCAAGATTTAGACCCTTTTAGAGATTATTTATGACTACTTAGGAGTAATATGGCAATGTAGGTTTTTCCTGATGTCCTAGGAACTGGTGGAGCACTCACCTTGATCCCGCTGGGCCTCAAACGTTTCAGTCAATACCAATCAAGAACACCTCGATTCAAGTTGAGGGCAGCGTTGAAGAAGATTTTCGTCTTAGTCATTGTCAAACTCAAAGCTGCTTAAGGGTTAGTCAATCCTGAACGACCGGATAACATACTGCAGATGACCACTTAACAAACCCAAGGCGGCGTTGACGCCGGTGGCCTTGATTGTCCTCAACACTTGAAGGTGATGAAAAGTTAGACCGGGCAATGACTGACTATGTATTGATGTGAGGAGTGACAGATGAATCGTTGCAGTCTGCACTCGATAGGACTTTCTACTACTGTAATCATCCAACCGGTAATCCTAATCCTACGCCATCCGTGCTCGGATGTCAAGGGGTTAGGGTTCCTTCACATGATGGCCAGTACCGAGCTGGGCAAATAGTCATTGTAACCGCCATTTGCTTGTGAAATGAATGCAAAGTGATAGTATCAAGTAGGGTATAAGATATGTCATTCGATGAAGCAGGCAGTAATATGGTCGTACGGTATACTCGAACGGTCTTCTCTACAAGATTCGTTTAATATTCTCACACACTCTCTGACCGCTCCTCCAAGAATAGCAATCTTGGATATGCTTGTGCGACATAAAATTAACTGCCATGATTCTCCTCAACTCGTCTGGTTGAGTGGTGTCGGTAAGAGTACGGCAACATGCATCAAAGTCAAAGTCCGACCTATTATCATCGTTAAGAGTTTGCTGGAAAAATTGGATGGGCCTCACCAATTAAAAACCGGGAAGTCCGCCATGCGTGATATGGCGACGTTGATGCACGTCGGGAATCACATGCGATCTCGTCGGAAAACGTTATAATGCAACTTGACGTGAATTCCATGCGAGGGCATTGCAGACCACGATTGAGATGCCGGAATAAATCCATGATCTTCCCCAACAGTCTCGATCCAACAAGCCTTGTCGCCCATCGTTCGAATTTCCCAGAGATACATTTCCCGCAACCCATTTAATTCGTCATGACGGCTAATGCAACGCCATCCCCGATCCTCGTATTTCTTCCTCGCAGACAACTCTCGTGTTTTCGTTCCGCAGCCGGCAACGTTGACCTTTAACTTGAAGGTCAACTCTGGGTAGAGACACGCTGCATGATAGCCATCCATAAAGACGGTCACGACCGCTGTTAACACATCAGTATGTAAGTTGCTAAGCTTGGGAAAACTTACTGGAATGGTGATCCAATACCGCGGCCAAGGGGCTCGACTTTACGACGATAAGTTGGACGGTCTCGTCACCATTATTGAAGTTCAACACATCCAAAATATGTTCACCGAGGTACGGTCTAAGCCTTTCGTCACTCCGGAATTCCTCAAAGTGCGACTGCCATTGGTATGGCACGAAATGATAGCCTTGTTTGCGTAAGAAGGTCGCGATAAAGTCGGCAGCGGCCACAACGACGTAGATGTCGAGATCGCCAACCCGGTCATGGTTAACATTCCGGGTGAAGTACGCGAGTGCTGCAGATCCAGAAACATACGCCTTCGTCTGTCGCAAAACCTGGACGAAAGCGGAAGCAGCATTTGGGAAAAATGGACGGAGGATGAGATCAAGAGCGGGATGTAACGTCAAATGCCTCTCCACTTTCGCTCTCATAGCACTGCAGGTCTGTTTGACGATCCAGAGTTCATACGCATTCAAGTGGGGGAGTACGGCGGTTTCGAATACGTCTTTCCTATATTAATCTTGTCAGCGTATGATGATGAAAGGTGTGTTCTTCTTACCAGAATTCATCGCATTCGTCATTTACTGCTGGCCAAACGAATTGAGACATGCTCGATAAGGCCGCCTCACTTCATCTGTGAAGCTTTTGAATGGATCTTTGAGGGGGCCGTTTTGAAAGGGGCTTAGGGAGCGAGCGCATTCGCCAAATGCCTAGCCTCCTTGTCAACGCCAAGTGATTATAGCTTAATTGCGATGTTTATAGAAAAAGGAGAGCGCTCAGAGAGCGATTTGAAAAGTAAACGCATTCACCTTGTCGATCCAATTTTTCTTGCATTGTCACTTCTAAATCGAATATGATCGTGCTCATATTCTAAGTACTGATTTATTAATAGTATATGTTCGTAATGCAGAGGAGTGTAGTGATTAGAAACAGATCTTCCGCTTAAGCGGGTTCGAGGTCGTGGCTTTGCGTTCAGTCGCGACCCTATCGGCGCCCTGTTTCATCCTTGTTCGGTTACATTCCTATTCCAATCGAATTAGCGTCATATCATTCAGTCGATCTGTCTCTTACGTCGGTGTAGAAGAATCCAATAGAATGATGGCGCGCAACTTCAAACGCATTCTTCGCTTGTACTGTACTATTACGGCCAAGTCTTCACAGATTTTTCAAAAAAAAAATTGATGGAAACCCGATTAGGATTTCCAGGCGATCGGCGGGGTCCGATAAGATCAAAAGACCCCCCCGTTACGCGTTATGCGAAGACCAGCCCGTAATAGTACAGTAAGTCTGTTCGGGACGATCCTTGTTGAACTTGATGGGTACGATCATCGGGGTAAACTTGATGGACACAATGTCGCCTATCCTGAACTAGAGACCTCAACGACTCAAATCCGGATCAGATCCGCGATCCATCATGCGAGTACCCATGGCCGAAAGTGCCGATCCGTAATCCTTATGTGATCCGACCCGCCACGAATCGACGGATCAGACGGATCGGATCACCGAGATCGCCGAGCGGATCGAGTACTCGAGTAAACTCGAGTATTCCACGCACCCGAACTATTCATGCACGACGGGCATCCCCGGGCAATGGCACGGGGACACTCAGTCGTGCATGATGCAGGACTGGGTGGTGGTGGGAGTGTAGTGGAAGTGGGAGTGGTGGTAATGATGGTGGAAATGGAGATGGTGGTGGAGATATGGTGGTGGTGATGGTGGTGGTGGTGGTGGTGGTGTGGGTGATGGTGGTGTGAGTCGTCGGCGCGGCGGCAGCTCCATCAGCGCACTCACCGCGTCACCGCGTCAACCATCTGTCATCGGCCCATCCTCGCCGTCAGTCCATCGTTGTGGTAGCCCAATCCCCATCGTCGCCCGATCTCCGTCGTCATCGCCATCTGCGAGTTGTCGTCCAAAGTCGGCGCCATTGTGGAAGTCATCCGCTGCTGCTGCTGTCATAGAGACAGCAGCAGCAAGTCCAGCACGGAGCCAGAGCCCAAAGAGCACCCCAGAGGCCCCCTGACAATCGTCAGAGAGGCAGTGGCGACGACCGTCGCTCACTGGGTGGTCGTGGTGGTGGTGGAGGAGAGAGATAAAGAGAGATTGAGTCATCGATCACGCTTACGCGTCATCTCGGTATTTGCCGGATCGTGGGAATTCATGAGAAATTCACGCGAATGGCTGGTTTGGGCGACGCACGGCCCCGTATAACTTCGTAAAAATTTGTAAATTAAGATTAAAATGTATAGCTAAATAATTGCGAGTCAACACGAGTACTCGCGACGAGTACTCGTGCCTCCAGAGCCCGATCCGTGATCCATTACTGATCCGACCCGCCACGGGTCTACGGATCAAACGGATCGGATCTCCGAGATGCCCGAGCGGATCGAGTATGGGTAAACCCGTGTGATCCGCTGACTCGTTGAGGTCTCTATCCTGAACGTCTGGGGCTTTGACGATATGATTCTCGTCGGCGGCGTTAGTAAGACATGTTGAATAACGCATAGTGAACTCACTCAAGATCGCCGTCATCCATCTCCACCACTTTACCGTACAGAACCTGGTTGTCTTCGGTGTGCGTGAACCCTGCCTTTACGGCCCAATTCCTCAAGACATGTCGATCATCCATTCCAACTGATAACTCGACCTCTTTCAATCCACGGTTGTCCCTTTCGAATAGACGATTTGAGAAGGTCAAAGCTTCGTGTTCCCTGTAGGTCGAGCAATGCCATGGCTCCATGTCTCCACGGGCGAATTCCCGGTCGAAGGCGAGAATGGCATTCCGGATGGCGTCAACGCATATCTTAAATGCATCGTTACCTAGTCCAGTGATTTGAATGGACTGCTCCATAATGGCCGGCCGTCTACTCTATAATCAGAATAGGTCGAATAAAGCTGTTAAGCACGTACGTCGCATTCACTTTGAAAGGCGGCAATGTAGCTTCAGAAATAATGCCCTCAACATAGAATAGAGACCTCAACGACTCAAATCCGGGTCAGATCCGCGATCCATCACACGAGTACCCGTGGCCAAAACTGCCGATCCGCGATCCTTATCTGATCCGACCCGCCACGGATTACGGATCAAGACGAGTCGGATCGCCGAGAACGCCGAGCGGATCGAGTACTCGAGTAAACTCGAGTATTCCACACACCCAAATCCATTCATGCCCGACGAGTATCCCCGGGCAATGGCACGGGGACACTCAGTCGTGCATGATGCAGACTGAGGGTGGTGGGAAGGTGATGATGGATGGTGGTGATGGTGGAAGTGAGAGTGGTGGTGATGGTGCGGGCAGTGAGGGTGGTGGTGGTAAGGGTGGTGGTGGTGTTCGTGTCAGTCGTCGTTGGAGTCGGGTCCATCAGCGCGCTCGTCTCACCACCGCATCGACGCGTCCATCAGCGTGCTCGCGTCAACGCGTCACCCTCATCCCATCCGCATCCCCACATCGCCATCCTCGTTGTCGTGTCGCCATTCGTCATCCGTTATCCGGGAGTTGTCGTCGTCCAAAGTCGGCGCCGTGGTGAAAGTCGTCCGCCTCTGCTGCTGTCACAGAGACAGCAGCAGCGGGTCCGGCACAGAGCCAAGACCAAAATCCACACCCCAGAGGCCCCCTGACAATCGTCAGAGAGGCAGTGGCGACGACCGTCGCGCACTGGGTGGTCGTGGTGGGTGGTGGTGGTAAGAGGAGGAAAGAGGAACCATCCGATCGCACGCTTACGCGGCCTCTCGGCGTTTGCCGGATCGTGAGAATTGACAAGAAATTCTCGCGCACGTCTGTTCTGGGCGACGCATGGGCCCGTTTGACTTCAAAAAAATTTGTAAATTAAGTTTAAATATATAGCTAAATATTCACGAGTTAACACGAGTACTCGCGACGAGTACTCGTGCCTCCAGAGCTCGATCCGCGATCCAAGTGTGATCCGACCCGCCACGGGTCTACGGATCAAACGGATCGGATCTCCGAGATGCCCGAGCGGATCGAGTATGGGTAAACCCGTGTGATCCGTTGACTCGTTGAGGTCTCTAACATAGAAACTAACTTCCTCATGCTCCGCGTAGACCTCATCAGTGGTGTCTTCGTCCACATGCTCTACGTTCGCCACTTCAGCAAAACGATGAGTCTTTCCACCATCAGCCGATACAATGTTGTAGTCGGTAAACGAGTCCTGTTCGCTTGACTTCAGTAACCGAACTTGATATCCAATATGGACCTGACCTCGAAGTACAAGTGATGTTCCACTGTGGATGTCCGATTGAGGATGTGTATCTTACTAGCAATGCCTGATGGTTTGTAAGCTTCTACTTCCTCAAGAATGTCCTAGCACTTACAGGCACCTTCCTGGTCATAAAACGACTCCATGAACTCACTGAACGAAGTCACCGTTCGAACTTAAGGATAGACGCGGCGCAACTTGCATATTTTTTTTCTCCTAGATCGAATGAACCCTCTCCTTGCTTCAATAATTTAGTAATAGCCCTCCTGTACTAAATGACGTTTTAATTTGGAACGTCAATCGACTGATGTTGCTGGTGTTACACCGCATACCTTGTGAGTTGTCAGCTAACGCGTGTGCCGGTTGTCGCTCCATATACATTGTTCGCTGTCAATCGAATTCAGGTGTAATCCCCTGGGAGAAAGCAATAATCACCTGGAGATCTTAGTCCCTTTATAATTCAGCCACTGCCTCCTCGACATTGCGTCCCAACTATCATGTCGAAATCTCTTATAGATCACGCCGTGTTGATGCGAAGCGTGTTGGGCGAACCCGTTATGGAGATGGACGTTCCGTATGCCGCTATCATTCTGCTGCAAATTTGTTAGCCTGATCATTTGCAGTGACCGAGACGAGGGTCAGTCGGTCGTTCAGGCCAAGTTAAGCCGTCATATTCGTCTCAAGTCTCCGGCGCCCATCTGTGATGAGGAACCATTATTGACCGTCCAGTAAGATAACCTTTTATTTCTGATTGTGTACGCTAATCGACATCCATAGTTCTGACGATGAGCCTCCCCCTGCCAGGCGTCGCAAACGGTCTATAAAATCTAAGGCCACCGTTGAGTACGTGTGCTTTTTATCAACATTAACCAGCTACTTACAACTATCAAGGTCCGATGATGAGGAAGATAATTCTGTCTTTGTGGATAAGGCATCTTCCAAAACTCGTTCGCATCGTGGAGCTCGCGAATCCATCGTAGACATGGAGTAGGCTTTCCCCTCCTTCCAAATTCTTGCGTTGACTGTTTAAATAGAGCTGTTGAAAGCGAGGAAGAGTTGCCCAAAGATCCAAAAGGAAAAGGCAAAGCAAGTGTTAAGAAAGACGTGGTCAACAGGATCCAACGGTCCAAGGCTAGGTGAGACATCAACATACATGTTTATACACTTCTGATCACATCCCTCATAGCCCTGACACTCGTCAAAAAGCGCTAGCTGCCATCCAAGCATTTGGCAAGGAATACCCTGGGTTTCTATCTTCGTATGATTTTTTTTCTTATTCATTCTAGAGACCTCAACAAGTCATACTCGGGTATGACTCGCGATCCGTCGAGCGAGTACTCGCGCTCTGAAGCGCCTACTCGTGATCCGTCGTTGACTCGACTCGCGTTGATCCGCGAGTCAGACGGGTCGAGTCAGGCGAGTTTGCGAGTAAACTCGCGGGTCACCGCACCCAAATCTATTCATGCCCGGCGAGCATCCCCGGGCAATGGCACGGGGACACTCAGCCGTGCATGAGCACAGACTGAGGGTGCTGGTGGTGGTGGGAGCAGTGGTGGGAGCAGTGGTGGTGGTGGTGGTGATGGTGGTGGTGGGAGTGGTGGTGATGCTGATAGTCGTGTCGTTGACGCGTCGTCATGCTCATCGACGCGTCACATCCTCATCCTCCTCATCCTCCCCATCCTCATCCTCTCCCGGTCGTCCTCAATCCGTGGTTGTGACCGTCCTGGTCGCAGTCGTCGTCCTGGTCCTGGTCCTGGTTGTATCATCCTCTGCTGCCGTCGCAGAGACAGCAGCAGCGGGCCCGGCACAAAGCCCAGACCCAGATCTCCACCACAGATGCCACCTGACAATCGTCAGAGCGGCAGGGGCGACAGTCGTCACTCCCTGGAGGTCGTGGTGGTAGAAATGAGAGAGAGAGAGCTGCGATCGCACGCTTACGCGGCCTCTCGGGGTTTGCCGGATCGTGAGAATTTCTGAGAAATTCACCCGAACGTCTCGTTTGGGCGACGTAAGGGCCCATTCAACTTGGAAAATTTTTGTAAATTGAGTTTAAATATATATCTACATTATTGCAAGTCAAATCGACTACTCGCGACGAGTACTCGTGCCTCCAAGGCCGTACTCGCGATCCTTCTCTGATCCGACCCGTTATCGATCCGCGGATCAAACGGGTCGAGTAGCCGAAACCCCGGCCGGATCGAGTACCCGAGTATCCGCGTGACCCGCGAACTCGTTGAGGTCTCTAATTCATTCACCCATCTTTCACACTTGCTGTAATAGATCAGGTGCTTTCAATTTTGCAGGCGACGAACCAATTGACGTTAAACAAGAAGCCAAGCAAGGCGGCTCTCGGTTCGTATAATACCAATCTTTCCATCTTTGTGACTGATATGGCGAACAGTTTCCAATCGTCTTCCAAGCGGAATGTTCCGGTACTGGAAACCATTGTCGTTTCCACGGATGAGGACGGCCCTGCCACCAAACATGGATATCAACGTGACGGTTTTGTAGTCGACTCAGATGAGGACCACAGTGATGTGTCCAATAAGAGAAGGAACAAGAAGAAAGTATCGCACCGCGAAATGTGAGTTGATTTCCGCTTATCGACAACAATTTAACCATCTTGAAGGCTGCAATCCGAAGACCTACCCGAAGTCGCCAACATGTTCAAGGCCCTTGATCAGCCAGCGAAAGAAAGACGTAAATATCTTGGTGCGTGCTTTCTCACCAACTTTATACCCAATCTAAGACAAATTCAGAGGATGAGTATACCCGATATGAAGAAGATAATGAAGCTGAAGGCGCTGCCGAACGACTTGCAGCTCAAGGACGAAAGCCGAAGAGTTCCGCTAATGTTGATGGTCCCATCCTTCAAGAATACTGCGAAGCCGGCCATCCTTTGCATATCTTGTATCTTAAGCATCCCAACGCTGGTCTACCGTTAGTCTTACATTCTGTAATTTGCGTTGGACTCACCTTTTCACAGAATGTCAACACTAACGCCTACCTATCGTGCTCATGCGAAGCTCGATCTTTGGACATTTTCATTCGACCACCCCGCTCTGAAAAGATTTGATCCTAAAGGCTTTGCGTGAGTGAATAACAAATTGTCCAATCATATTCCTTACCATTCATGCTAGTTCCTTTGTCGCCTTTCTTTCGTTTGCCCACGAAGACATGTTCGCCAATATTGGGAATTGTGATCCCGACACGTTTGAACTGCTCAAGTACCAAACCGCTACTGGATCGACAGGTCACAACCTAGTTTTCGCCGAAGACAATGGGACTGTTGTGTCGCTGGAAGTTGGATTGTGTGTCAGTTCAAACCTGAGGACATCTGTCGCTCGTACCCCGACAAGCAAGGGCCATGGTTTCACCTACATTCCCATGGATCAAAGCCATAATCTTTTGACGGCTGTTTTAGGCGTCGTGTTCGGCTTCAGAGAAAAGTCCGTGGCCTTTACAACAGTTGAAGTCGATGGTACGGAACGCCTCTCCATGTCATCCTCGACATATCCCACGGCCAACAGTACAATCGAACCTAATTGGAAGACGTTGTCGTATCCAGGCATGTCCTTTGCGGTTGGAATTAGTATTAAATCTGACTCTTTGATCATTAGATCTTACTAAGGCGGGTGTGAGCTCGCCCAGGTCATCCCCAGTGAAATCTACATCCATGTTTGCGTCACCCCTTCGACTCCATCGCGATCTTCGCCTTCGAAGCCTGTGCAGCCCGTCGCCTATCCCGCCACGCAGCCATTCGCAGCAGCGAGTAAGAACACATATATTCGTCATCTCATTATATTTATCAACTCTTCAGTTCCCATTTACGACGCGACCGGTGGCATTGATCCAGGCATGAACCTATAGAAAGCTCTAAAGGGCAACACCCTGAAGGTTTACAAGGACGGCAAACAGGAGGTGCCTGCTGATTCTTTAGTGGTGGTTGGAAACTGCATAAACACCTATACGGCCCAGGATGACACAGTCTTGTCTTTCAACGTCCAATTCGTGATCATATTGGCGCTGCCCCCCTCCACGTCAGTACCGAGCACGCCCCAGAAAAGCCGCGAATCCAACACACATCAGGAAAACGGGAGGTTTTGCTCTGGCATCTCTGGCTCCGGTATCACCGGCTCCGATCAACTCTGGCTCTGGGACCTGATCTCTCAGCATCTCTGAGTGTCTCTGGATTTTCCTTACAATGTTTGCAGTAAAAAATTCAAAAGTTGTGCATTCATTCTGGAGGGTCCTCCAATGTAGTTTGTCCTCATAAGAATCATTGATAGAGCCACAAAATACAATAATAGATAAGAAATATGGATGTTTCTAAAATGTAAAGAAGATGCATGGTAAAACACTGGAGGTGTAGAAGGAAAATATCCGTAGCAGCAGACTGCAGACGGGGCAGGTGTGAGGCGTCGCGAGGCTGACGACGCGAGGCCAAGACATGCCCAAAGTTACAAGTCCGACTCCGATCAGTGCGTGGTCCGTGCACGACACGTCATCACCCATGTGCATGTTCGGTTTCGGTCACTTCTGACTTCTGACAATAACAACTCTCTTCGGACAACGACTACCAGACCGCTGACGACGACTACGAGCACGCTGCCGAGGACGATGAGCAGGAGAGAATCGCGCGTGTCGATGGGCGCGAGACAGACGATTATCGTTCCCCCCATGGTCGACTACAAACAAAGCTAACCTCGGCTGTTGACAGTCAAGAAGAATTGCCAAGTGCGTGTCCGACGCCGTCTTTATGCCACCACTAAGCCGCTGACACCGGGACAGATTGAGCCTACGAGTCAAGGAGCTTTCCGCAGAGATAGCGCAGCTCTTCAACGAAAACATTCGGCTCAGAGAGTCGGAAATCGCCCTCGCCGCCGAGCTCAAGCGCCAGCGGGAAAAGTCGCGCAAGGTCTTGTACGGCGCTGAGATGGCCGTACGTGAATTTCATATTTTTAACTCGGTCGCTAACGACGGCACCGCGCAGGCGCTCAACTTGACCAAGCACCTGGGATTCGTCCGAGAGACATTTAACATCCGACATACTAGCGACACACCATCTCCTACACCACCACGAGCCACCCACCGTCCACTCACATCGACCCCGCCGTCGCCTAGGCTCTCGCGCGAACCGACAGTACCCGGTATTAGAGACCTCAACGAGTCAGATCCGGGTCTGACTCGCGATCCGAGTGGCGAGTACTCGAGGCTGGAAGAGCGTACTCGCAATCCGTATTTTACTCGACCCGCGTTGACTCGCGAGTCAAACGAGTCGAGTCAACGCGAGTTTCGAGTAAACTCGCGGATCAAGACCCCCCAAATCCATTCATGCGCGATGAGCATCCCCGGGCAATGGCACGGGGACACTCAGCCGTGCATGATGCCAGACTGAGGGTGGGGTGATAGTGGAAAGAGATGGTGGTGGTGGTGGAGGAGAGGAGGAGCCCAACCGAGACATGGTAGTGGGTACAAAAGAATAAAAAACTCACCTTCACGTCGTTCTCGACGCGCGCCTCGGCATTCAGCCACCGCCGCCACTGCCTTCATCATCCCGCATCTTGTCAGCGTCTCGCATCCTCGTCTCGTCATCGTTGCCGGTCGTCGCGTCCTCAAGAGTCGTCGTCTGCTGCTGTCGCAAAGACAGCAGCAACGGGCCCGGCACAAAGCCGAGACCCAGATGCGCACCCCGGAGGCTGCCTGACAGTTGTCAGCGCAGCGGGGGTGACAATCGTCACTCCCCAGGCAGTCGCAGTCGTCGTTGCCGGGCCTCGGGGCCTCGCGTCCTCCCAGGTCGTCGTCTGCTGCTGTCGCGAAGACAGCAGCAGACCTGGCCCAAAGCCAGAGCCAAAAGACACCCCACAGGCCGTCTGACAATCGTCAGGGCGGCAGAGGCGACAATCGTCGCGCTCTGGGTGGTGGTGGTGGTGGTGAGCAGCGAGAGAAACAACCCGATCGTGCGCTGACGCGGCCTCTCGGCGTTGGCCGAACCGTGAGAATATCTAAGAAATTCACCCGAACGTCTTGTTTGGGCGACGCAAGGGCCCGTTCAACTTGTAAAAAATTGGTAAATTTAGTTAAAATATATATCTACATTATTGCGAGTCAGACCGAGTACTCGCAACGAGTACTCGTGCCTCCAAGGCCGTACTCGCGATCCTTGTGTGATCCGACTCGTTATTGATCCGCCGATCAAACGAGTCGAGTAGCCGAGACCCCGGCCGGATCGAGTACCCGAGTATCCGCGTGACCCGCGAACTCGTTGAGGTCTCTACCCGGTATAAACGAAGAGGAGGAACCTCCGGACAGTCCGCATGGCGACTGCAAGCAGCTCCACGGCGCAGCAGCTACAAGCACGACGGCACTGGCAGCGACTACGAGCACGGTGACACGTCCACTACAAGCGTGATGGCGCCCCGACTACGAGCATAATGGTTTCCCGATTCCGAACACGGTCATGGCGGCACACCACCTACGAGCACGATGCACGGCGACCACGGGCGCGACGTACGGCAACTACGAGCATGACACAGGGCGCATCGCTTTTCGCGCACGACAGCGGCCACTGCAAGAACGACAACGCAGCATTCCTACGCCTACACCCACACGGCGACTACCAGGAGGAGCATGGCATGCTAACTTTGGAGGGACAGGAGCGCAAGCACACGACGACGCCCAGCAAGAGACCTATTTGATCTGAGGTACGCGCGGGCCTTCACCCTTGTCATTACAGTTACTGACGTCCTATTATAGGGCAGCCAGAAATATCTATTCGTGCATAGGAAATCCAACCAATGTGAGTGCCCATCGCACTTCAACAATACTAGTGCGTAAATTGACATCGACCTGCGGCTTTAGACCGTCTTCGAAGACCGGATAGCTGCATTGGAAGGCAGCGCTGCTGCCGTCGCCGTCGCATCCGCACAGGCCGCTCGATTCCTCGCAATCTCCGCCTATGACAATGGCGCTTACGCGGACTGACCGACGCCAGCACGAGGACACACAGCAGACGACGGATGCAGCAAGCACAGGCCGGCTGGCTCTCGGCGGTGCGTGTGAGCACTGGTGGCTCGCAGGATGTGGCGTAGCGTGGACATGTTAATACATACATTCTAGTATACTGTTTATTACATGTATACTGCCTGTAACTAGCTACAAAATGCTTCTTGTCTCCTCTCCCGAGTCCCCGAAAGGCCCAGAATCAGTAAAACAATGAGCAAACAGCATTAGCTCTCAAGCTATATGAGTGTCTCTGACCGTCTCTAAGAGATGTATTTTGTCTCTCAGAGCTGGCCAGAGCAGGTGTCAGAGATGTGGATCATCTCCGGGAGACAGGTGCGCATCTCGCGGAGACGTGACATCCCTGAGCGTCTCTGATGTCTCTGACGTCTCCATAGAGACACAGAGATGCTCAGAGACAAAACCTACCGTTTTCCTGATGAGAAGGGAGTGGTCCAAAAAATGAAGCATCCAGTTCACCGTCCATATTCTCCGCCCGACGGTTTGCTTCCGACAGTAATTCAGCCCAATCAGGTGCATCCCCCATCGTTACGACAAAATTCGCGTTCTGGTTTCCCGCTAGAGACGGACGCGAGTATAGAGTATAAAAAATACTCGTGAATAAATGTGTACTCATTGTGCGAGTCACGAGTATACTCGCGGATGAGTAGAGTAGAGTCTAGAGTACACTGCGTTGTCGGCGTTTATTTGGAACCGATCCGAATGCCACTCAATGAAGCGCAAGTAACAATCCTTCGCTGTTTCGATTTCGACAAAAACCTCTGCCTTCTCGTCTGGAAGCAAGATTGCTGTTCCAAATAACATGAGGTTGCCAAGCGCGACAATGTTAGATAGTCCTTCAGGTTGGCGATAATCCGGAATATGAATATTGATAACGCCATTCAAGCCTGAACACATGTAAGCTCATAAGTTAGACATGAACATGGGTCAGGCTTACCCTCGTCCTGCTTTACGTTGTGAAACCAAAATATGAATATCCGTGCATATAACGCCCAGAAGTTCAGATGAGTGATATTCGTGACCACGTAGTCCAGTAACATCGTGTGGATGAGCCCAACCACAGATGCCTTCATTCTTGCAGCCGGTATGAACTGTCCACCAGTCATAATGGATGTCTCAACGGTGAGGACATAGTGCTCTGTACAGCCCCGCATCATCCTGTGTAGCGTCAGTATGTGTATCCACATATGATAAATACGTACAGTAATGTTCCTGGTTCGAGCATCAGGAAGGCACATTTAAGAGGGTATTTGTCTTGGCGACGCCTTTCTCGCTCCTCTTCAGTGCCTTTGTCTTTGTCTTCATTAAGACCGATCTTGATTTCATCTTCTTGCCACCGTCTGAGCAGCTGAACGTACGCATGTGGCTCATAGCCTCGGTCCATGACAACCCATGCTTTTAACCCACTCTGAGGCTCAACGTAGGTATCTGCTCCGCCAAAGTCAACATGGCCATGGCTATCAACACTCTTCATCCCAAGCAAGTACCATTGCAGCCCCTGTCGCGCGTCCGTATGTTCTATCGCCGAAAAGGCAAACTCAGTATGATTCAACGCAACTTCATGGGTAGCAAATTGGCTGTAAAGCTTTCAGTAACATGAGCTGAAAGGAGTGATTCTGCACATACTTGATGATGAACGGTTGTGGATGTGCATTGTTACGTGGTAAGTCGATCGTGTTGAGCACTTCACCCTCATCACCAAGCTCATTTTGTACTTTGAATTCAAGTAACGAACGCTTGAGATGGATTCCAAGATGCGATTTACTTTCTGAGGCTGCTTGTCGCAAGTAGGGACCTATGGCTGAGTCAGAATCGGCATAGCTGGCAAAAACCATAAGTAACCTACTTTGCATGTCTCGCTTAACGTGAATGTTTCCTATAGTTTGCAAATCTTCTTCTCGCATTGTCATTGGAGGCACAGTAATAGGGAAATGGTGAATGCAAACACTGGCACGAGCCAGAATGTCCCTTTGTTGCATGATGGACTTGCTGTTGAATTTATCCCAAGGTGTGATAACCAGCCAGCCCAAGTCAACCTCCGTCTCAGCATCTTCGATTCCAAGATCGACACGGTATTTGTTGAAAATGCGTAACATGTCGGACATGGTCGACCGCTGGGACAGAATGTGAGCGTCCCTTGTATAAGAATTGTTCAAAAAAAACATACAGCGGTTTCCAATGGGTAAACTTCAAAGTCTTCCCATTTATTCTCTTGCAGGTGAAGGCCTTGAAGGGAATCGGGTGAACAGTACGCTACACCGTCAGTTAGCATCTCTTGTCAATACTTTAAGCAAAAGTCATACATTGGTCAATCTGTCATCTGATTGACGGACTTTTGCGTTAAGGGTAGTGTTTGCAAGGGGACGTGCATGGGAAGTGGGCCTAAAAGAGAGCAGTGGGTGCTGTCGTCGGCGCCGTTCGACTTGCCACTTTTCTAGCTTTTCGTCTTCCTCCGTAAATAACTTGATTTTCTTACGGCGACGCTCCTCTATATCCAACGTTTTTTCCATGAACAAATCGGGTTTCAGCATCTCCTCATCTGGGTCCTCCTCCTCAACCGCCATCTTATTCATTTCTTCTTCCTCTTCTTCCTCTTCTTTCCTCTTCTTCCTCCTCCTCTTTCTCCTCCTCCTCCTCCTCGTCGATGTCGTCCTCATCGCTATCCTCTCCTCTATGCTTCCGTTTGGAACCAGGTTTCGGCCCCTTCTTCTTATTCCCATTCTGCTTCTCCTTCTTCTCTTTCTCGATCTGCATGTTGGCCTCCATCGCAGGTGCCTGCATCCCGCCTGCGTTCGATGTGTTTTGGCCTACAGCATTGGCAGGAGCAGCTGTTCCTTCTTGACTACCTTGTGGAGCTTGTGAGGCTGCTGGGCCATTAGAGGAAGCGGCTGGAATCGGAGCTACCTGACTGGCATTGGCAGCGACGACCCCGCCGCTCTCTACTAACTGGAATTGGTACTCGCCGCCGTCGCCGTTCCATTTTGGGATGTGGGATCAAACGGCGGATGCCGAAGCATTTTCCTTTCGATCTCCCATTCCACTATGCACGACGACGCGAAGACGACGCTAGACCTTGTTCAGGCGAGTCCTGAGGGTACCGGACGTTACAATAGATTTGGTATGCATTTCTGATGATTCAGACCTGGGCTCCTCATGTCGGTTGATCATCCCTCTTTCTCTTTGCAGCAGCCCTTTACATCGTTCGAGAATCATTCTTCCGCCTCCACCGAGCACGACGCTCATATCGACAACCTTCTAAGGGTAAGCTCTCCCATGTCCTTTTACATCTCCGACTCATTGTTGGTCAGTGCCATGTGACCTCTTTCATTCCAGCATCAGCCGCCGCGCACAAGGAAAATTGCCTGAGGACGAAGATACCAATCGGCTTGCCGCGTGGGGGCGACAACTAGAGCAAGCGCGTAGGCCCATGACGACCCAGCGAATAGAATACGACACAAGCACGAATCAGGACGACGATGACGGCACCACCACCGACAATACAAACGAGTACGCAGAGTCTCACGAACCGAGGCGAGGATATGGAGCCGAGCCAAACCCCGCGCGGGCACCCCGAAAACCAACATGGTAAACAATGCTACCGGGACTGCACGACGACCACAATAAGCGCCAATATATGACCGGATGATCCTGCGAACAACGTTAACTGGGACATCGCAGACGATGATGTCTGGCACAGCGCAGACGACTATACCAGGGAGAACGTGGATGACGATACCAGCGGCAATCTTTCACCCCGCTCCAACAGCTATCTATCTTACTAGTTATTTGAGCATGTACTCCGTAGTGTTTGAATTGACCACCTTGAACCTTTCAAGGATTCTGATTCTTTCTGAATAGTGTGGGTGGAGTGCATAATCTGACGTGGTTGGAAGGCATGGCAAGTACATGACGACGACATAGGTGATTAGGCACGGCCAGCATAGAATCCCGATGTGCCTCTGCATCGGCGTGGCTGCTAAATCTACATAATCGGCATGTTCCCATGCCATCCCACGCGGATGCCAACTTACTGATTATGTAGTACGATGATGCCGACTATGCTTGAGGGCGGGATCCCGATTCCAGTCAGTGGTGAGGGCGGGCAGACACTAACTGAAAGTCGTCAGAGGTAACTGAAATTGGTTGGAGCTAACTGAAATCAGTACCGATTTCAGTTAGCATCCGCTAACTGATGAGATGCTTTTTGTCATGCCTCTTCGAAGAGCGGTTGAAGGGCTACTGTTGCTGCGAGAAGCTACGTGCGTCAGAGAGGTAGGTACAATTGAAGGCGCAAGGCAAACATACCTGACCGAAACTAAACGGATCAAAGTCATCATGCGCGTTATTTGGCGGAAGTGCGGTGCTTCCGTCGTCTTCACGCAGGGTTACAAGTACGTCGTTCCAATACGCAGTGAAGTCCGGGATCCAGACTCCAACTCCGCCCGCCCATGTTAGATAGGCGATGAGAACCAACAGGAAAATCATCCAACGGTGAGAGTACGTTACAACGATCCTAGCGCACCTCAAGTTCAGTCTTCATTTCCTCAAACCGGGAGTTATGAAACTCTCACCAATTCGACAGCGTCCACGACCGCATGAACGCCCAAGGCACCTGCACAAACCGAAAGAATCTCCACTTCGTCACCTTCTTCTGGTGTCGTTTGTGCTCCCGTACGATATCCATAATGTGGCGAATGGAGTACACGATGTACATGAACGGGAAGATCGGGATGAAGAAGAAACTGAAGTCCAAGGACACCGCCGTCTTGAAGATCCTGTAGAAAAGCCACCCGGCTAAGGAGGCCGACGTACATCGCTGGCCCTTGAAGACGTGATCTGGGGCAGCGTATATAATGGCGTCGAGCACGATCCATTGGACGACCATCAAGATGGTGAGGAAGGCTATCATCCTGCGGGACTTTCCGAGGCGAGAGTAGAGGTTGGAGCTCTTGTTAAACATCCAGCGCGTGGTGCTGTATATAAAGTAGATCGCGAGCGGGGAGATCGTGAGGCTTAAAGCAAAGTGCGCGTCTGCGATGGACAGTTTCTGCCGCCACATTGTTCTTTGTCGGATTCGTCTTCGACGGACCATGTCACTAGTATGGCTGTAGACAGTTAGGAGCAGTCCTGCGGGGATTGAGGATGATACGACGTACCCAAGCACACGTTAGCAATGAAGGCTGGTTTAAATTGATTGGTCGATGCTTATCTTCGAAGAATACTCAAGACTTACTGGATAAACGCACAGCGTACCCTTGGACATCCGGATCGCGGTCGCTCTCGGCGATGCATTCCAGATATCCGGTAATCAGGCCAAGACCAGCCGTACTGTTGCTGCTGCTCATGGCCAGAAAGAAAGAAGTACACAACGTAAACGGTAGTGCGCGCTCTTTAGTGAATTCGACTCGTTTCTGACGTTGGATACAATCAATCAAGATTTAAAGGCCCATCAGCAGTTGGATGATTGAGGTGTGATAAGTATGGGCGCTAGAAGCCTGGAAGTGTGCGACGGTATTGAATTCTAACACAAGAAAAGGTAAATGGTTTCAAGGGAGTATACTATGCTGTTGTGAGCGCTCATTCGAGTTGTTAAGGAACTGGGGAGAAAGTTGCGGAGGTTGGGAGCCGTTTCAATGAGATAAGAATCAAGCGACGGGTTTCGACATCATTATAGAAGGTCGAACGAGAATTAAACAAGCAACGTGTCCCAAGAACAGGTGGGGGGCCGAATGAGAGCAAAGGGCGTTGCTTCAGAACATCAACAGTCCAAGTTCGGTAAGGAGGAGGTCGACGGTCTGCAGAAGATAGGATAAAGATCGTATGTTTGAATTCGGAGTGCGTCGCACTGGACACGTAGAGTGATACAAGCAAGATACAAGTGTGACATGTCAAGAAACAAGGAGGAAACCAAGGGGTGTCCTTGTGACCGGTCCGACTTCCCGATTTGAGGTTCGCGGAACTTTCCTTCCACTTCCATCATGCCCTCCATGGATGGCGACGTCGGGCGAATCGTGTGTAGAAGGCGCTCCTTCCAGGCGTCCAGCGACTCCCTGAAAACGGGCGCATTCGACGCCCTTTCTCCTGCCTCGCGCGCGCGAGAATGGAACGAAAATGCTTGCACAAATGAGTGATAGCTTCTCGAAACTAGTACTCAAGGACTAGAGTCTAGGTACGTATGCCTTAGTATGCCTCTATATGTCGGCTTAAGCAGACTCGTAGACAAATAGTGTATTCTCGTCACTCCCCTTGTGCTCTTGCCTGGCCTTTGTTATGTATTCCCGCATCGTGCTGCCCATGGACGCCCGAAACCTCTACGGAAGGCAGTCCGCAGACATCCATCGTTACAATCTTATTGTGGCTGGACTACGGTTTTAGTGGCTCAGTCGAGTCAGTATGACTGGCGCGGGCTTACCCGTTTATGATCATCATCGCACTCGACACGACTTCACAAGGCAGCTCTCTAGACACGTGCGATATGGCGCGCGGTTCTGTCTTCCACGTCTTGTGGGAGACCATGCTGCCTACTCGTGGCTCCTTTGATCCCCCTGCATTGTCGCCACTTGATGAGGTCTCCTGCGCACGGCTATCCATGCCCTGGATGATGGAGTCCGCTTTCTGTTCTGCCTGTACTAGCAGCAGTCTGGGCTCGGTGGAGATGGCGGAGCCCTGGCTCGAGCGCATTCGCAGCGCGTTATCATCCTTGATGATGCTAGCAGGTGGACTGTGGCTAGGACGCGGGACGGAGATCAGGACGTTCAGTGCTCCGGTTTCAGGAACGAAGATGTGATTCTTTTGTGTATGTTCATTTCGTTTCATTCCTAATTCATGTTGTCGACGCTGAAATATCTCAGCTACGCGTGTACGAGTTGGTTAGATATATTGAATGACTCCCAGAGAACACTGATGTCTCCCTCTTATCGTGCAACTGGTGTAGTTTGGCTGAGGTACGACCCGAGCGTTTTTATCAGAGTGGTATTTACTATTTTCCAGTCATTGAACCTCTGTTCGTTATTCCGAGTGATTCAATGACGCCAACACCCCCCAAATTACCTCGAACACAATCGTTCGTGAAGAGGCTGAAGAGGTAACAGGAAGAGAGTGAGAGGTATTACATTTTGAAGAATATGTCGATCAATCAAGCTTCCGGCGCTTCAGCTTGCGTCTCGAAGTCGTAAGTGCGTTTGAGCTGTGACTTCTCCCGATCTCATGGTTCTGTGTATCTTGTTTCAAGCAATGCGGCAATCCAAGCGTGAGTTTCCAGTGCATTCAGATCCTGCGGGCATCATGAAGCGAAAAGTGAGCAACATTCGTTGGCAAAGATGAACGTGGGCTAAGTCACTAGAGGAACAACCCGTCATCGTTCCACTGCTTCGAAGGCTTACTCCATTAAGAACTGCACTATAAACAGGCAGATGCCTGCCTTTGGGGTTGAATCGAAAACCATCATGTCGACGACATTCGAGAACGATGGGTACAGCGTAGCAGATGTTCAGTCTATTATCTCGGCCACCCTACATTCTACAATTCTCCTCGTTTTCTGTCATGGCATCCACACCTGCGTGTTCATGGTTGCCTTATATTATATTGGTGATTATCTCTTCCTTGACGGCGTCTCTTTCGCTGTTCTAACATCGTATATGTGTATTAGTTCAGAGCGAGTATCCCGAACGCAAACGAGCTACCTTTGCCGGCATCATCACCTTCTTATGGTGTGCCAACACCATCATTGTGGGTATAAACTGGACGGTCCTCGACCAGGTCTTCATTACGAATGGGACATCGTTGGAGGCGGAGTACAACTTCCATGCTGGTGGCGGCGAGAATCTTGCAAGTAATATAATTCGCACTCTTAATGTCTTTCTCGCGGACTTGATCTTGGTGTGTACATTCGCTTCCGTGTTGCTTGGCTGCTGACCTCGATGAACAGATTTGGCGCTGCTGGGTGTTGTACGGGGGCGATTGGAAGATTGTTGCTGCACCTAGTCTCTGCCTTATTACTGAATTAAGTGAGTCCTTTCATTGAACATGTTTCTCCTCTTCACACCTTTCTGCATAGTTAGTGCCAGTTTCCTCATCATTTACGCCTTCAAAATTGGCACCAACCATTATGCGGACCAGGCTATTTTGGGGTTGGTCTATTACTCGATGACCGTGGTGACAAACAGCCTGTGCACCTTCCTCCTCCTCTTTCGCAGTATAAGATTCAGTAGCTTACTAGGCGCAAGCCTCAGGACGTACCGCGGCATTATCGAGGTTCTTGTGGAATCGGCTGCCATGTACGCAGCCATCTACATCGCTCTCCTCATTGTATACGCATACGATTTTTACTCTCCTGATGTAACAGTCCTTACGAGGCACCAATACCCTATGGTGATATCATTTAGTATCACTGTGAGTACCTATCTATGCATTCGTCGACCGCCCTAATTCATACATCCAGGGCATCGCGCCAACTCTCATCATCGGACGTGTCATGGCCAGGCAATCGCGCCCAAACAATGCGTCCATCCCTCCTACGCCACCTAACATGCGCAGTACCATGCACTCCATGGCCGAGTCTTCACGATTCGCCAGCGCATCGAGCCATGGCACACCTACAGGACATACCACTAACACCGATTTGGAGGGGGCTGTTCGAGAGGTTACAGACGACGAGCGAGGCGGAGTTGAAGCGCCACTGTCATCCCTCGGTAAAGGTACCCATGTCACTGTTTCCGAAGCAAAGCCTTGATTCTTTGTGGCGTGCGAAGACCTGATCATTCACGTACTGTGCACACTTTTCATGCACAGTCCTTCTTTATGACCAGTAGTAGACACCATTATATCTCACTCAGAGTGGACCGCATATTATACAGAGCACTATGTACTTACGCTTTTTAAATAATTGGGCAAACATGATCGAATGATCGGGTTGCCTCTTCCCTCCTGCCTTCATCGCTGCCAACTCATTTCCATCTTGACCGTATCTGAGCGAGGCGCAGCCGGTAGCGACTAACTTCCACCCGCGCTTATGGGAAAAGCAGGACAATGACACTTGATTTGGAACGGACCTTTCGAAAGCAAACGAGATGCGTCTTGACCCACGAACGAGTTACCTTTGTGTCCTGCGAGCATGACCTGCACAAAAGGGACACAGGAAACAATCTGGTCTTGTTGGAATAGCGCGTCTGTCCGCCTCTCACCTGTCTTTGGGTCTCTTACGAATACATAGAAGCGGCAGGACCTTGCGACTGTCTTGTCCTTACCTGGTCTGAACCCGACTGTACAGACATGGCCTCCTACGGCGACACACTCGTCGGCAGTTCACCACCGACCAGACGCTAAGTTACCGCCGCGAGCGATCCCATCGTTACAGTGGTCCTGAGTTCGGAAGGTGGATATTCTTTCATATTAAAAGCGCCGTGTTTACTCAATTATGCACCAGTGCAACCCGCCTTTTGTCGAAGACTGCGTACTAATACTACTGCTGATTCTCGGGCTATGATCGTTCTTCGGACAATTGACGTTGCAAAACGACAGATTCCGGCTTGCGCTTACAGAAGGTAAGTCAGTAGTCTGCGCCGGTATCCTCCTCCCCTAAAAGCCGGCGTCGAGCGGCTAGTTCGAGACTAGTAAGCCAGGACAGATTGGTGTACATCGGTCTGCGAGACATTGACGCGGTATTGTACCAGATTATTTGCTCATCCGAATGATTCGTCATGAACTTATGGCAAAACCCTTAGAAAATCTGAGTCTATGCTTGCCCATACTTGCGACGGACTTTCACCTCTGGGAGACGCGTCTTAGTCATGTCTGCTCGGGAGGAACCTCCTCTTTACTACTTGCGACTTCTGCTGGGGTATACTTCGGAAAGGCATTCGGTGGAGATATTTTACCAGGAGCGATAAGTACACACTCCTGACATCCCGCGCGAACCACGGGCGTTCTGGCATGTTTCTGATGTTCGGCAGCCGGCTGTGCTTTCAACTCAGGAGGAATGTGTTCGCGATTCTGTGATCCAATGGCCAACGTGTTTCTAATGCTTCTTAGACTCAGGACAAGACCAAGTTTGCGAATGGATGGGAACAGTGAGGGTTGAATCCATGTTGGGCGCATCACGGACAACGATGATTATAGAAGACGGAGAGCCGAAAGCTTTGAGATTGGTGGATTCGTGAGCGGGTGAATACTCCAATGAGCAAGTTGAGCGATGAGATGCCATGGTCAGCCAGCGAAGGGATGTAAAATCGACGTGTTAGAAAGTCATTTATATGAGAGAACGAGCGATAATTGTTTTCAACAAACGACTGCACAAGTCAATCAAGCTTGATTTGAGGAAAGTGGACAGATAATCGAAGATGGCCGAATAGGCACGATCGAGGTTGTCACTGTGACCGTAGTCTTACCATTTTTGATCTCTAACCGCCATCTGACCATCACCATGACTCTAGTACGCCTTACTTCCTTCAAGACTACGAATGGCGCCTAGAGAGCCTGGGGCATGTGGTACGTGTTGTATTGAAATTTGTTGGACCTCTTTATTGAGCAACGTGCTAGCCACTGGCAGCCTTTGGGCGACTTGCAACGAAACGCCTAATCCCACAGAACTCCAAGAGACATCTGGTCGGCGTCGCCACCACGTCTTTATCGACCGCTTAGCCTTCCGCACACCTCCGCATTGGAATTATGACCACTCTTCGCGGCGAACCATGCATTCCTTAATCCTTCCTGGTACAAGCTTGACTTGATAATTGCTTGACGCTGTTCAAACACAGTCGCATTCTTCTGCCGTCGATATCTGTCGTGTTTTGCTTGCTCCTGGTATACTTTCTTTCATATTAAAGTTACCTTGGATTGATACTCTTTGCAGGCATTGTTCACGTACTTCCACCTATGCTCAGAGTCAATCCATCGGGAAGCAATAAAATGATCTTGAACGCCACAACACCCCACCAGCGACGCTCTCCTCCCAGAGCCAAATACCTTCGGCGCATATCCGACAGCTTTGTCCCGTCTTCTGCGGATTCAATCTCCACTGCCGAATGTCGAGAAGCCACGTTGAGGGAAGGGGGACTGCTCTCACCATTCAGAGTCTTGACCTGGCCACTGCCATCCCCACAATTTCCCTCCGAACCCGTATATTTTTCAGATCAGCCGCTTTACGCCGTCGACGCTACGAAACGCCGTTGGAGCGCGTTCTATTGGCATCCTTAGCGCTCGTTTCTCGTTGGTCTTCCAATCCAAGCCATCGCGATGAGGAGTACCTCGAGAAGGACTTGCTTCCTCCACACGACAAACAAAGCCGGAAGAGGGAGGCGACGACTTTGGAGGATGGGATCCAGTGTTTGGGGACGCATGCTGAGAATGTCAAGACTGGGCGGGGGACGCGTCCACAGCAGACCCAGAGCAATACTGCCTCCTCCGCCCCACCAGCACCATGGACGGCCGTTCTCCAGTTTGGAAGTCGATATGACTCCACTTACTGCATCTCCCATTCCACGCCATCGACAGCGTACCTCAAGCACGCCCGTATCCTCGTCAGATGACCTTTGTGGGTTCCCGTTCCCATTTGTCGCTTCGGCGAGCGTTCCTGGCCCGAAGTATCCGACTGTCAAAGAGCCCGACACCTTTCTGACGCACCGTTCATCGTCCCCGGCGTCGCCTTCAAACGAGCTACTTCATCTTCGGCAGCCTCTCGACCTTAAAGTGTTCACTCCGAAGAGGATGGCGGCCCAATTGCAGGAAATAGGCGACGATGAGAGTAGGAGGCTGACGAGGTTGGCGTTTATGATGTGATGTATCTCGTCATCGTGCTGTTCTATTCATGCGTGTCGAAGTCTTGAAGCTTGAAGCATGAGGCGCGACCAATCCTTGACAAGTATTCGGATCTAAGGACCGCCAGATATCATGATCACGCCCTTACATCTGGAGCGCGGATGGCTATCGTAGCCTTTGCGTCGACTGCATCGCTGCGCTGTCTTGCAGCCGTTGGGTAAACTATGCTCAACGAAAAAAAAGTCTATTCTCAGTTCTCAGCTTGTGTTCCTCTGCTGAAGGGCCTGTGCTCTTGCCCCGACTTTGGGCAGCAGTTCTCCCAACGGCGAAAATATGAACACGTTAGTGGATGTACTCTCCGACGTAGACCAGAGATGGCGCATGACTCAAAAAGTCATTATGACCGTGTTATTGATGCACACTTGACTGAGGTGTCTACGAGCTGCAAGGCTTGCATTAGTGCGCCCGCATGTCATTCATGAGGTCTTTAGGCCGCGAATATACGCATGCAATGCTAGACTTATGTATCGCTGTGTCGTCTTGAACCATGCTAGGACTCCGAGTCGGCGCCCACGTTCGTTCCTCAGTGCGTCCTGTCATCCCCGACAGCGCGTCACCTACAGTAATAGCACAAAACATTGTCAGCGGCTCTTTGTATCCGCCACCTCGATGAAGGTGTAACGCGAATGTCTCATCCTGGGTCCAACGTGACCGGGCGTTCATGCGCCAAAACGGGACGCGTCGGCTGTACTTCGTAGCTGGACGCCCGAACACTTTTCCTCGCGAAGTGAACACATCGCCTTGGCTTGATGAAAGCAGCCAAGCTTTCCTGTTCATGTGTTCTCGACGCGTCGGCCGTACTTGGTAGCGCCCGAACACTTTGCCTCGCGAAGTGAACACATCGCCTTGGCTCGACGAAAGCGGCCAAGCTTTCATTGTTCATGTGTTCTCCGCGCCTTAGTCGGTCCAATGTTCATCTGTGCGGCGGCCCTCTCGTCATTGAGGAGCTGCCGTTTCTCTCAGTATTTAAGCACTGAACTTTGAGTCTGGTCGACATCCTTCCCACTCCTCCCACAAGTCGACTTCCTTATCGACATCCCTTCTCTGCAAACATGTTGGTCAAGGTCCTCTCCGTCTTAGCGCTCTCCGCGATCACGCTCGCAGCCCCGGCCGTACGGGCGCCACTTGACCAAGGCATGAAAGTGCGCGCTGTGGCCAGATGGGATGACAAGGAGTTCAAGGAGAAGGAATTCAAGGAGAAGGAGTTCAAGGATAAGGACGACAAAGACAAGGATTGCGACGAGAAGGACGATAAGGACAGGGACTTTAAAGACAAGGACAAAAAGACGACTTGGGTGGTACGTATCTAAGCTTGCGCTTAACGTGTTTCCGCTAACGCCGGCGTATTCAGACTTGGGATGATAAGCACGACCGGAAGGACAAGAACAAGCACGAGGAGAAGGAGGACTGCGATGATGAGAAGGAGAAGCACGAAAAGGAGGAGAAAGAGAAAGAGAAGCACGACGATAAGGATAAGAAGTATAAGCGCCATGACAAGGATGACGGGAAGGACAAGGACGACAAGAAGGATAAGGACAGGGACGAGAAGAAGGACAAGGACGAGAAGAAGGACAAGGATGAGAAGAAGGACAAGGACGAGAAGAAGGACAAGGACGAGAAGAAGGACAAGGATGAGAAGAAGGACAAGGACGAGAAGAAGGACAAGGACGAGAAGAAGGACAAGGACGAGAAGAAGGACAAGGACGAGAAGAAGGACAAGGACAAGGATGACAAGAAGGACAAGGACGAGAAGGAGAAGTGCTTATCGGGGTGCAATGAGAAGGACGAGAAGGAGAAGGAGAAGAAGAAGCACGACGAGAAGGAGAAAAACAAGGACAAGGACGACAAGAAGGACAAGTACAAACGCCACGATGAGAAGGAGAAGGATAAACACGACGAGAAGGAGGACTGCGATGACGACAAGGAGAAGGACAAACACGACAGGAAGGAGAAGAAGAAGGACAAGCACGACGAGAAGGAGGACTGCGATGACGAGAAGGAGAAGGAGAAGAAGGAGAAAGAGAGGAAAGAGAAACACGGCGAGAAAGAGGACTGCGATGACGAGAAGGAGAAGGAGAAGTACAAGCGTGACGGGAAGGAGAAGCACCACGGAAAGGATAAGCACCACGGAAAGGGCAAGCACCACGGGAAGGGCAAGCACCACGACAAGCATTACTAGTCATCATGCCGCTAACTTATATATATGTACCACGGACGTTCTCTAGCATGGGCACCTTGTATTTATTGGCATTGTCGTAGCGGTACCCACTTGCTCGCAATCAGTATGACATCCTCCGCATTGATTTCAGTTTCCTCTTCGTGCTCAGTAGCACAATGGCCAAAATTCAGTGGCATATCGAAAACATAAATAAGTAACTGCAGATTGTTCATTCCGAGTTGGATGAGAGATGCCTTCAAACTAGGACGGTGACATTCAATTCAACTTGTTCATTTTGTAACATTTTGCAGGTAGGGGCTCAGAAAAGCCGCGCGCCATGGCAAGCTGCCATTGCTCTAGATTTAGATGGACGGCGCGTGGGTTTCCGAATGCCGGTCAATTTGCCAACCCTTCTAGAACAAGCACGCTTGTGTACTCGAACTCAGAGCCGCGAAAGACTGGATCGATTGTCTCTGGAAACTCAAGTTGTAAGTTGTGGGTGCCAGGAGGTTGGGACTAAAGAGAAGGTCGGGACCCGGGCCGGACCAGAGATTGCTTCCTTCCTCTTGACCACCATGATCCTGCATCCTCAAATATATCGCGACTGGCGCAGTATATCCCGCAATTCGACTATCTGCCCTTGCCGAGCACACAGCGAACAAGACGCGTTCGGTTCGAGTTTCTTTTCCCGATCACTTGTGTCGTGCTCATGGTATTGAAGTCACTGTCGGTAGGCGTGCGCTCCGAGTAGCCCGATAAATATTTGAGGTGGACGACCACGACGCATTAGATGAGCTGTCAGACGCACGGCTTCGGGCCCCCAAGCTACGGTGACATCCTTCATCGCGACCTACATGAACCTTGTCGAGGACGCCTGTTTCTCAACATGACGATCCCATTCATACACGGTGCCACGGCCCTCTCCTTCTTCTGTTACCCCAACACGGAGACCGATCCCATCCATACCCTCCATTTATCGCGCATGCCCCCCCCCCCCCCCATCCCTCCATTTATCGCGCGATAAGCACCAAAGTTCCCCCTGGTGAGAGCAGGCCAAGCCTTGCCCAGCCAACCTGTTTCACGAAATCTTAGGAACACGTACGTTTACATTCTCAAATGAGTTTAGCAACGAATTCAAGCACGCATCTAATTCTAGGTTAGTCCGGCCGCGTGGAGACAATATACTTAGGGGGGAAATTATTGATTGGATTTCCACTTGCATGCATGTTGCCGCGACGTTTCTCAAGCAATACACCTCTCTAACTCACAGCGTATGCAGATCTGAATGTCGTGGATCAATTTACTCGTGCAACTGACGGACACCTGGCCCGGTATGGCAAACAAGCAGTCATACGTCTGCCATTTCAAACGCCATGTAGATCGCCTCACTCTGAGCGCTGTGCTTATAACCAACCACGTCCCGTATCATCTAGGCCATTGGTACCATGTCTAGCACAGAAGAATCACTTCGCCAAATGCGCGCCATGCTCGATTTTTTCGCCCCACTTGGTTCTCGCGTCCCACAAGGACAGCGACCTTTATCACCCGCCTCTCTCGATGGTCACGTCGTGTTGGTGACTGGGACGACTGGCTTCCTTGGAACTGGCATTCTCGCCAAGTTGCTTGATTCGCCGGATGTAAGGAGGATTTACGCCGTCAACAGGTCTTCAAAGGATGGCACGGCGTTGGAGGACAGACAAAAAGCCGCGTTCGAAGAAAGAGGCTATGATGCGATGCTTCTTGATTCGCCGAAGCTCCTTCTAGTCGAGACAAGTCTCACGGAACGTGGTTTGGGGGTGTACAGTAGGCTTGAAGAAGACGTGAGCGCACCTATTACTCCGATGGAGCTGGTGCTTACTGACATATTTCAGATACGAAACAGTATCACGCATATCATACACAATGCGTGGCGGGTACACTTCAGCCTGCCGTTGTCTTCTTATAAATCGATACTCCAAGGCATGCGTGTGCTCATCGACTTGGCCTTATGCGCCCCCAACATGAACCGCTTCATTTTCATAAGCACCATCAGTATTTTCAACAGTATGTGTCATGGCTCTGGTGTCACTCGCACATGCCTTATTATTCATAGATGTCATTGTCAATGATCCAAATCTACCCGTCGCAGAGACTCCCATTGACGATGGCGCAGTTGCTATTGGGACAGGCTACTCCGAGAGCAAGTGGATCGCAGAGCAGATGCTCTACAGGATCGCGAAAGAGTTTTCGCACTTTCGACCGCTCATTGTCCGAGCAGGCGTGATATCTGGTGCGCCTAATGGTGCATGGAATCCAACCGACTTTGTCCCGGCAGTCGTGAAGTTGAGCGTGCACTCAGAGATGCGTTGCTTGCCCGAATACCCCGGTGTAAGTCATCCCCATGCCTCGTGCATGTATTTCGTTTGATGGTGAATTCAGCAATGTTCATGGATTCCCCTCGATTTAACGGCGCGGGCCATCATTGATTTCATGAATAGCACAGCCGATGTGAACACTGTTCATTTGGTGCACCCGAAAGTACAGCCCCTTGTCGACATTATGCATTGGAAGGGAAAGAGCCTCGGCCTCCCTGTGATACCATTCCCGGAATGGACTAGGAAGCTGGGGTTGCTGTCAACCGACAATCGCGGTGACATTCTAGCACTCAGAGTTATTCCGTTTATCAAAGATCAGCGGCGAGATAATGGGCTTACTCTTCTTACATTGGGCACGCATGAGGCGCTATGTTTGTCTGCGAGTCTTCGGGAGGCGGAGCCGTTGTCTCCGATTGATGTTGCCTCTTGGGTGAGCTATTGGGCAAAGACTGGATATCTGCCTCCCAGCGTAGCTGACGCTGCGGGAATCAATTCTGGGTGCGTCAGTGGATTGTCGCGTTTGTAGACGCTTTACGGTTAGAGGGTTCCTTTGTTCTGAAAACCTTTATCATTTTGTCTACACTACCACAATCGTTTACCGGGGCAATCGCGTAAATCAAGTCGGATTTTCTTGTAGTAGTAAAGCTTCACAGAATGGTAGCATCGGCGGTACTCCACCGCCTTTTACGGAAATCCATGCCCCATCCGAGCACGCTAAATCCTCCAGCGCCTGCAAGACATGTTCCAACAAACACAATAACATTTTTGAAACGCCCACCACTAATAGGAAACATCGCATTTGCCAGGTCACCTGCCGAAGACGCTGACGCGATCAAAGAGGTGGATATCGGTGTCGCCAATATGTTTCCAAGCCCTCGAGAAAGCGACAGGTACCCAAAGAGGTACGTGGCGAGGTTCGGATCGTCCTCTGTGAGTGTGGTTCAATGGTGAAGCTATGAATAGATTGTGTAGATTCTAGAAGACTTACTCGCAACAGGCTTGATGAACCCCAAATTGTCTACATATTAGACCCCGTCGGCCAGGCACCTCGGCCAAGCGTGACGCTTACGTATGCAGGGTTCTCGGCCAATCCATGCATGGTTCTCGGCCATTCCACGCATGGCCGCCCTCCAATCCACGCATCGCGCCCCTCCATTCCGTGCATCGCGCCCCTCTAATCCACGCATCGCATCCGTCCAATCCACGCATGGCCGCCCTCCATTCCACGCATCGCGCCCCTCTAATCCACGCATCGCGCCACTCTAATCCATGCATCGCGCCCCTCCAATTCACGCGTGGCCGCCCTCCATTCCACGCATCACACCCCTCCAATCCACGCGTCACACCCCTCCAATTCACGCGTGGCCGCCCTCCAATCCATGCATCGCCACCCTCCAATCCATGCATCGTACCCCTCCATTCCACGCATTGTACCCCTCCATTCTACGCATTGCACCCCTCCAATCCACGCATTTCTCTCACTCGGGTCCAATCCTCCCGCCTCTGAGTGGGCTGCCTCCGAATGGGCTGCTTACCCACTTGGATAGTCTTATTAGGCTCGAAGCCGGCCCTTCATAGATGACTTCGCTGTTGTCGTCGTCTTCCCCGAGTTGCCCTTGGTAAGCTTGCTCTTCGTCTCAATCTATTTAACCAGTAACCTTTCAGGTCTTCTACGCTGACTTCCAACTGCCATTGTCTTTGCTACCGTATGTACTTTTCTTGGCACTACATTTCTCTTATTGACGGTTTACTGCTCCGTGTTCCCTCAGCCGTTAACATGATGACAACCCCTCTCCAGTTTTGGAGTCTCAAGCTGTGACATTGGAAAAGGTTCATGTCGTAGATTGCTTGGACTGTATGTAACCCATCCTGTGTTAAGAACTACAATATATTAAAGTCTTCATTTGGGGTATGCCACCTTGGAGTAATGTCCTCGTCGAGAGCATCTCCCTCACTACTCACGCGACGTGTCATCTTCTCCCTTCGCGCCAGGTTAAGTGAGTAGGGCGAACACTCCTCCTCATCTTCGGGGGGTGGTTCACATAAATCAATGCTCTGAACTGGGGGGTGTTCATTAGGGTGTTCATTGGCGGCAAGGTGGCGACTCACGTGTGGGAGAAAGACTCGGAGCTGGGGCACATGTCTAAGATTCGGAAAGTCAACGGTGAGATCGCTGTAACCCGGAGCACGCAGGTCGACTGCATTCATGTAACCCAAGTTGAAGCCTATGAAAGAAATAATGAGATGAACTTGTTAACACCGAAATTGTGACTTACGGTCCTCGGCATGCTTGGATACAGCCGTCGTCGTAACTGACAGTCCAGTCGACGCGACAGAACAATCCCATATAGAGAATAACCTCCTTCCCGAGTGCAAAGCCAGGGAAGACAACATCCTTGTGAACATCCGGCACCTAGCCAGGTGCCTTCTTGATGAGCGTCGTCCTCAGTGCTCACTAAGTGTCGAGAAAGAAGTAGTCAGTACATATAATATCATCCAAGGGGGCAGCATACCATGGGCGTACAAACTTGAAATGAAAAAGCAGACGACGGTCACTATAGACACGACCGTTCGAACCGAAGACCGTCTTGGAGTGCACTGTTCAGCGAGTGTCCGTCTCTTGAAGGCAATGGTGCTATAAACGCCATGTTCATATTGCGAGGGGCCGTCAGCGTATCGTGGAAGGTTGGTCTTCGAAAAGAAAAAGGAGAGTGTCAGTCAATATGTGTAATGGCTGGACAATCCAGCTTACCTCAACTCCCGAATTCAGCCCACAGTTCCTTTCAGCAAGCTTCGCACTTTCCTTTGTAAATCTAAGGCATTGAAAGGTCCGGATAGTCGAGGCTAGGGGGAACTCAAGCAGTCAGCCAACAAACACGGCGGGACAATGCAGCACACCTTTGGACTATATCTCACACATGAGTCTCCTCCATCGCCGTAGTCCCAATTCGATTCCGGGGTCAAGACGGGGTGTAGGCGGGCAATACCAGAGCACTATGGGCAGGGACTTTATTGAGGAGGCACAGAGAAAGGATAAAGCTGGACATATGAAGAATTCAAAGGCACCATCAGTACGAACGGGTGCATGATGGTTGTCGGCGGCGTCGAGTCCAGAGAGGGCAGAAGGCGTCTCCCGATGTGGGAGTGTTACGAAGACGATGGCGTGAAGCGAGTTAAATCTACTGACAATGAGCAAACGAAACATGTGGAAAGACGACCTCGACATACCAAAAAGCCAGTCCAGCTGCGGTGACAACAGCGCCGTCGAGTACGGCGCCTGATTTGTCGTTATTGTAGAGGCACCAGGAGGATAAGAAAGTCTGCGGGAGAATTGTTCAGCGAGCTCGTCGACTACAGCAGAATGTAGACTACATACCAGAGCGTTCAGCGCCATGAGAAATGGCATCGAGAAGGCGGGTATCTGAAGACGAAAGCAAGTAAACAAGGGGAGATGATGGTGGGATGAAGGAAACCTACCCGTGACGATCAACAAAATAAGCGCCGGTCACGCTTTTGACACGTCGGGAATCGGGATTCGGGAACTCAGAAAGGCGACGATGAGAGTAGCAGTAGACGACATCAGAGAGTAGTATGGGATATGAAAGACAGAGAAGACCACCAATGGGAGATAGAAGTGGAGAAGAGGGAAGGAAGTGGGTAATGAGGACTTTGGGTAAATCCCCTCGCTTTTATAGTGTTTTACAGGCCGTAAGCTCCACAAGAAACATAAACTCATTCGAATAATTGTTCCCCGTGATGCGCGAGCGCCGGCGAGAGCGAGAATCTTCGGAACTTGATGAATCATTATTGTGCCGCCACGGGAACCCATTTCTCGTATCCTGCGTGAATTAACATCCCTGGTTGCACAGCGGTGATAAAACTAAGGCTCCGATAAGTAGTGTATTCGACTGTTAAAGTCGTGAGACGCCGTTGAAACCAATTGACCCAAAACCGATAGAACTTGCCTTGTCCTCCGAGTCCCAAATGCACTCGTTCAGCATTCCCCTCCTTCGTACCAAGCTTCCAGCATTCAAAATACAGCGATCGTTTCAGGTTAAGGACCCTGAATGTCTGACGGGGGAAAGTCTGATGCTTCTCGGCCGGAGAAACGACGAACACTTACAGATTAGTTTTTCGTGGCGGATATTCGCACCGCTTCGTGTTGCGAATTCCTCCGTTCTGGGCACGGAAATCATTCGCCGTTTACGTTTTTCTATACATCAAATGACTCAGATCGAAATTGGAGCCCATCGAGAAGGGGAAAGGGACGAACCTTCTGCCAGTTTCTTGAACTTGGCTGAAATCCAACGTTATTGACAGCTTGACGGCGTACATAGACAGTGTAACACGTTCAATAGAGTGTGTATATTGAATGTATCCAAGCGTCCGAGTGGTCGGATAGAGCCATCTCCAGCTAAAAAAGCGAGTTGACCAAAAGTGTCAGTAGGACGGAGGAGCTGGAGGAGGACGACCACTGCCAGGTGTGTCGTCACTACCCCGCATCCGAGAGCATGCAGATAAGATTGTCGAGGCCCCAGACGCGTCATAGGGTCCCGGAAATCCTCGTGCTATCGATGTGCAGGGTCCTAAACGCCTCAGCAAGGAGTTGACGCGAAAAGTAGCAGTAAAAACGCGTCCAGTCGCCCAAGAAGCATCGGATATCGTATTACATAAGCTCTAGAGCGGTCTCCAAGTAAATTCAAGTTGTCGAGAGTCGCCAGGGAGCATGGGACAAGGGGACGCGTTGGTGTAAGCAACTGAAGCATCGGACTCGACGTGGTTCGAGTTCAAGTGCTGCCGATCACTTGGGGTGATCTGATCTGCCTTGCGTGATGTGAGGGGATTCAATGCGTGGTGAGAGCCGATTCCATGCATGGTGAGGGCTGATTCGATGCGTGGTGAGGACCGATTCCTTGCGTGGTGAGGGCTGATTCCTTGCATGGTGAGGGCTGATTCAATGCATGGTGTGAGGGGATTCAATGCATGATCCTAGGTGATTCCATGCATGGTGAGGACCAGCGCAATGCATGGTTTGGTGAGCTGGGCATGCATGATATGGCCGAGAAGCATGCAAGGAATGGCCGACGAGCGTGCATACGTAAGTGATCACGTGGGGCCGTGTGCCTGACCGTCGGTGGCCGACGGGTTCTAATATGCAACCAATCTCCAGAACCCAGACCATAAGCTCGTCCAGCTTCCTGCGAGGCTGCCGTATGCGATGCCAAAGCAGATGAGGCCGGCGAGGCTTTTTGAGAGTAATCCCCAGATGATGAAGGTGACCAATGAGGAGGGAAAGAGTATACAGAGAGCTAAGGACCATGGGTTCAACTTGTCGGAGAGGTAGCCGAGTGATATACGACCGATTAAGGATGAGCCTTTCTTCGTGGTCAGACATGAGCTGGTAGTCACGAGTAATGAGTCTCACCATTCAAAAGCGCAATAGCCAAAGATGATTGTGAGGCGCTAATGTTGAGGTCGCTGGCGAACACTGAAAGATGTACATGAGCGATAATGTCAAAACCTCAATATGAGCGCTGATACTCACTGGGGAGCCAGATGAGAGGCAGATAGTACGCAAATCCTATCAGAGTATTGATGACAAGGACGACCCAGAATGGCTTGTCCGTCATCCAGTCTCGGTTTCTCGGAGGCGTAGCATGAGACGTCCTCGACAGCGGAATACGGGGCTTGACGAAGGGCAGTAAAGGGATGAGAACTACCGCAATTCCTATTGAGATGAAGCAAAGAGCTTTCGCAACACCGAAGGCAGATATCAGGCGTGGTATAGCGAGTGGGAGTACGATTCCTCCCATAGCAGTTCCTTTAACGCGAATCAGGATTACACTATCTTCTTTCCAATGCGGACTTGCCAGCGAAGATGATACTATTCGCGAGTCCGCGTCTGATTACAAACCATTCGGCAAGGTATGAAATGCATGGTGCATATAAGAGCGATCCACCGATAGCGTAAAGGACACCTTGAAGGGCGACCAGAGTGGAAATCTACCGTCAATATGCCGTGCGCAAACCACTCATTCTACAACTACTAGCAATTACCTTGGAGATGTAACTTGCAGTGAAAAGGCTCGCCCAGCATAGGACGAGCCCAAACCACATTGCTGTCCGCCGATGCTGTGGGTATCGCGCAGTCAGAGGATATATTAAAGGCCCTAGAATTTCCGGGGTGCATCAGAAACCTATGAAGGACATCTTCTTTGAACGCGAACCTGAGCACATCATGACGCCAGAGGCTACAGGCCCGATGAGAGGAAGAACGGTGCTTGCATGTGCCTGGGCGCTGTATCGCGGATCGTTGAAGTATCCTATGTGGAGAAAGAGGTTACTAGATGAACACGGTGAATGAGCACGGACTCACCATCGAGAATGATCCCGTAGGCGTCTGGGAAGCCCCATACGATGGCCTCAATGAAGAACGCAGCGATGAGCTGCCAGCGGTGTGAACTTTGATCAGACTTAATGGACGACAAGCAGAAGGAATTTATGACTCACGAAAGACCACGCGCCGAATCCCTTGTCAACAGGTGCGAGGTTTGATTCGTTGAGGTGAACCTCGGCTTCAACGGATCCCTCTGCTACAGGTCCGGAGGATGCTCTGACAGTGAGTTGTATGTTTTCCGACATAGGATGAGGAGGGATGTAAATCGCGAATCCAGGGTCCTCTTGTTGCTTATTCTCCGGTCTGGCTGTCGGACCATATGTACAGAAAACAAAAAACCTAAGCGCCCCTTGCTCAAGCGGACAACTTACAAGGGTCTCCGGGAAGACATCTGAGCAGTTTTCACCCATGATGGCGACTTGAATCATCGACGAGACGCGTTCCCAACGCCGCAGTTGGCGGTACTTTGTCAATGTCATGACTACTTCCATCGGCCGGCCGATCGTGATTCGTCCCTGACTCACGTGAGGATCTGCTGTTGTTGGAACTTTCATAGCTCATCAGCTTCCTCCCACAACATTCGTGGCCCAAGTGTCCTCCACTATTAGACCGTTATCTCACCATGAAATTTGTTGCCTCTCAAGCCATTGGTTACTCTACTGCGGCGAGCATGTTCTGGTTTTACCGCCAAGTCGTGAATGTCGCGCTGCAACTTCTCAAGTCTATCGTCGCACTTTTTCTCTGTCGACAACATGGTTGTAACGGCATCCCTTGACCGTACCTGATTGACGCAGCTGGGATTGGCGCTCAGGTCCTTACCGTCGTGAGCAGCCACGCCGTCCTGAAACCGAACTCATGAGTGCGGTTATCCAAGCATCTCATCTGACTGGCACTGACAGTCGATGATCCGTCAATTTAGCAGTTTAAATCGCGCCTATGACGTTTCGGACCCAGTACTAATCGCCTGCGACGCCTTATAACCCAGCACGTTCCAAAGTCTCTCCAAACTCATTGGTACGACGATGTCCAACCCAGAAGAAACTCTTCGCCAAATGCACGCTATGCTTGATCTTTTCGCCCCAGTTGGATCTCGCATTCCGCCAGGGCAGCCTTCTCTCTCGCCCGCCTCTCCCGATGGCCACATCGTGTTGGTGACTATTGAAAATCGCGATAGAGCTTACGAAAATGAAGCGGTTCATGTTTGGGGCACCCATGGCAAAGTCAATCAGCACTCGCATGCCTTGAAGTATCGGTTTGTATGTGGATAGTGGGAGGTTAAAGTGTACCCGCCACGTGTTGTGGATGATGTGCGTGATACTACCTCGCATCTAGTGATCATCAAGAAGAACAGTCCATGAAAGTGATAAACACCTGCTCACGTCTTCCTCAAGCGCATTATCCACCCCCAAGCCTCGTTCTGTGATAGTCGTGTCAACCATAACGATCTTGGGCGAATCTAGAAGCGTTGGATCATATCCTCTTTCTTTGAACGCGGCTCTCTGTCTTTTCTCCAATGAAACGCCGTCCTTTGACGGCCTATTAACGGCGTAAACCCTACGTACAGCCGCAGAGTCAAGCAATTTTGCGATGCTTACTGCCCACTTCCTTGAACTGACGTTATTGTTATCTGTAGATGCCAAGGATCCCAATTCACCTGTACTTGAAGTCCCTCTTCATGATGGCTCCGTTGCTATTGGGAGAGGTTATATCGAGAGCAAGCGGGTCGCGGAGCAGATGCTCTACAGGGCCGGGAAGGACTTTCCGACCTTTAGGCCACTCATCGTCCGAGTAGGATTGGTATCGGGGTCGCTCAACGGTGCCTGGAGTCCAACCGACTTTGTACCGGCTATCGTGAAGTCCAGTCTACACTCGAAGATGCGTTGCTTGCCTGCATATCCCGGTGTAAGTTGCTTCTGCCATGGCGCTTGCACCTTGGTTGACAGAAATTTCAGCGTTCTTCATGGGTTCCCCTCGATGTCGCAGCCAGCGCGATGATCGATTTTCTAAACGCCACCGAAAACGTAGACACTGCCCACTTGGCGCACCCTAAAATTCAGCCGACTGTCAACATAATGCATTGGATGGGAACGATCATTGACCTCCCCGTTGTACCATTCTCTGAATGGATTGGGAAACTCAAGTTACTGGCTTCGACGTCAGGCATCGATTACAAAGACATTCCAGCACTCAAGCTCATCCCGTTTTTCGAAGCTGAAGGGCGCGGCACTGCGTCGCCTTCTCTTATCCTGGGCAACGATGTGTCGTTGCGTCTGTCCCGGAGTCTTCGGCAGGCAGAGGCAATATCAATGGTCGATGTTGCATCGTGGATGAGCTACTGGACAAAGATTGGCTTTCTGCCACCTAGTGTAGCTGAGCGGGTACGAGTTCATTCAGGACAGAGAAATTACCTGTCGCGTTTGTAGAAGCCCTGCTTGTACTACACATTGTTACTCGAAGAAGGGTCAGTAGGCTCGATGCCAGTCGCTTCACCATGTCCTCATGCCCTCAAAAACCGGTGTCAAGCGGCTGGTTCGAGACTAAAGGTTCAGTCTGTCGAGACTCGAGGCCAACCGTCAAATTTTCAAACTGAGTCCTGACTGAAGGTTGAAACTTGAAAAGTTGTCTTTGAAGGTGAAGCAGGCTGTCGATTCTTTGGAAAGAGGAATGTGGCGCAAAACAGATAGCCCACCGCGAGGGTCGAACTCGCAGCCTTCAGATGCCACGCACTCAAACGCTAAGAGTCTGACGCTCTATCCGATTGAGCTAGGCGGGCGACGTTCCTGAGTGCCAATTGTAAATCCTCGATACGCTGTGGAAAAGCAGGCGCCACTGTTGTTCATGGAATGTAAGAACTAGACTCGGTCGCCATATAAGCACTACTACCATACCTTTGGAACAAGTGAACTTCAAGACAGCATCAACACGCCGCAGACATGGCGCTGTAAGCATCACATAAATGAGTTTAACGAATGATTATATCCAGCAGATGAAGCGCAGAATGATAATAGTAACTTGTCCATGGAATTTAAGAACTAGACTTGGTCGTCAAATAAGCATCACCATATCTTTGTAACAAGTGAACTTCAAGACAGCATCAACACGTCGCGGACGTGGCGCTGTAAGCATCACATAAATGAGTTGAATGAATGATTGTATTCAGCAGATGAAGCGATGGTCGCACAGGAAATGACTCGGAGTCGAAACATGTCGGTAGCGGTGACTGAGTCGGTCTTCTCATTCGGTCTTGAGGTATGTGACCATGATGCTCAGTGTGGCAGCGCACTGTTGGAAGATCAAGTGCATCGGTGCACTCGGTACTCCCAATGTCGGCGCACTCCAGGTAGTCACACTGCCAGAACTTATGTCCTCGGCGCTCGAGGTCTTGACTTCATGGCAGTCCTGCCTTTCGGACAATTATTCGTAACGAGTATTGAATACTATCAAATTTCTGGTCAGCGACGTTGCCCACCTCCGTGCGCACCTCACATATGCATATGATAAAGGACGCCTTAATGAGTGATAAATTCACAAAAAATGAACCGACCAACATCAGATTACTAGGAGTGAAACGCGTTTCTTGAATTTCAACGGTTCTCAGAACAGGGTGGACTTAGCGCTTTGCGTCGCCCGTGCAAGGACGGATGTTGCCGCAGCTACTTCTTTGGAGTATTCTCGTGGGTTGGAGCTCCAGGTGGAAGTCCGATTCTGTGCGATAAATTGTTCGTGAGTCACTTCAGGTCAGCGCTCGGATGCAAAGAGTCGTTTCCGTAATCGGTACATCACGGCGCCAGCCTCTTCCCGTGGAGGAGGTGTGGATCGTGGGTATCCTTCCGAGGCGAAATTCGCAGCAAATCTCATCACTTACTTACGAGATGTGATGAACATACGTTCGACTTCTGTTGAACTGATGAGAGAGCCCTGGACATGACGGATCAGAGTTACTATGTACTTAACCGCGCTGAAGAGAGTTGATCAGCTTGATCACCGAGAGGCTGCATCGCAAACACTGGTTAGCTACTGAAAAAGCGTAGACCATCAATAGAAAGTTTCAAAAAAAATTGCTTGCTTCCTTCACTTACGTTGTTATATTGTCTAGAGACTCGGACAAGGGAGACAGAAACCTTCCCGTTTTGAGCTGACGGTCTTGAGCCTGTGGCATGAACTAACAAAGAGTAGATGGCGATCAAGCACCGAGTATCCGTCGATCGAGTCCCGTCTTACGTGAGCTGAAGCCGTCGGCTTCTCCTCGAACTACCTTCGCCACAACATTGCCAACTCCTTTGACATGCACCCTAGATTTCTCGCTACTGGAAAGAATTCTAACTACTTATGTCTTTGTGTGTCCTCCGCTCCCCTGCGTGTCGTTACGAAGCGCTGCGGACCTGGACTTGGGCCGTGCAATCCTGATGATAACTGAATGTCGAACGTTATACTGTACATATCAAACCTCTGGAATCACGGTGGGTCACGACACATACAACGAGGCTATCTACTTCCTCATCTCACTCCAGAAAGGCTCCGATGTCTCATCCAGCTACAGCATTATTAATACGAGGAAGGACCAGGGCATGAGACACGAGTCGTACTTTGCTGCATCGCAACAAATTTACACGTTGGGCTATGGAATAGAAAACACGGGAGCGTAAATTGTGTTCCGTTTCTCTTCGATCAGGCGCCACGCCACACAACTATCCACACATGTATAAAACCATCGCGTCCGTGGCAGACAACTGCATTCACACTCGTTGCCTCTCTACTCACACCACTGTCAGCTTTTCTCTTTGCTACTGATAATGTGCTGTCTTCGCCAGTACGTTCAAGCCAATTATCGTCCTCGTTCCTCTTGAAATGACCCCATTGCCAGAGTTCGCAGGCTCTACACCAGATGTGGACACTGGGAGAATCTGGTACGTTTCCAGCCCTCGTCAAAATTGCCAAGCACTCACATACGTGCCAACAGGCCGATGAGTTTGTGCGTGTCGCGTCCATTGCGCCTTCCCCTGTACTAACCATGATTTAGATTTATTGCGAAGATTCGAGGTGTCGCTGGAGCCCTTTCCACCCGATCAACTGTACCCCTCCGAGGTGTCTGAGGACCTGCCAGCAATAGTGAGCCTCGCGCATAACTTTCTCGCAGTCAATTTATTCACCCTTTTCATTTTCAGCAAAAAATTCCCTGAACAATACAGTGAGCCGACAATGCCTTCGCCACCGGCCGCGTGCCTAACAAACGTCTAGATCCCCACATTAATGCCTACTGTTCTCACTGTAATCGGCGTCAACAGCAGCAGCAGAACCAGTCCTCTGGTTGAGCGCATGCGCGATTCTGGCCTCCCTCGATGCTTCAAAGCAAGCCGTAATCAGATCCCTTTCAGTCCCTGACGCCAGCCTCTCGGGCCTTTCGTTAAATCATATTTATACGTACTAGATACAGTCGTCACTTTTTAATTATACCTTAAAACTTCGGACCTTGCAGTCAGGTAGTGCTGTGAACTTGACACGAAGCTGTTAGTTGACTTGAGCCCTTCGAGGCCACCGCGAGGACAGTACCTTCTACGTACGCACGCATGCTCTCCACATGCTACCTCGGGAGCAAGAAGGAGGTAATCAGAATGCAGACACGTCTGGCCCAAACGAGTGTTGACAAACAAACCACAACGCGTCGATGTCTAGAGCACGTGGCCTTCTTTCTTCTCTACTTTGACTGATAGACATTGACAAAACAGTGACAGCTGTAGTGCGCAGATTGTTCGAGGCACGTTTTCTTTGCCTTACGTCTCGTGCTCACGACATGCCAATCTTCAGCGAAACCTTACTTCTGACAAGGTATTAGGCGGCGCTAGCGCTAGCCAGTCATGGTCACATTTCTAGCGCCGCTACTTTCCTTTGTTAGGCAACCAGCAACTATTCCATTGAATCATAGGCAGTTCGTTCCGTATGCCGGTGCGGACCCTACCCAAGCAGTCATGAGGCTCTGCCGCGAGTCGCTTAATGGCTTTCTGCATTATAACGTTGGCGGAACGCTCCCGGACTCCACCTGCTATCGACGGCTGCTATTCAGTACTGGACTCGCGTGTACTTCTGGTTGAATGCAAGCTCGGACATCTTTCTTTTGTGTATACCTGGCGCGCGACGGACAAGATGTTTGAAAAATGCGTACTCGATGGGGTACAGACTCGTTTCTCGTCGCGTTGGTTGCGCGGCTCCGTGGCCCTATGTCAACCAATCAATATGTGCTAATTGCGCCATTGTCATATCATGGTCTGGCATTTCTTCCCCTCAGCAACCGAATGTTGATTGACTTCTCATGACAGACGCACTTAGCTCTCTCGGGCGCGAAGGCGATTCGTGTGTTCTGTCATCAAGGCGCTTTGATTGGCTGAAATGTTGACTCTGGCTAGCATGACTGCCGGCCAAGGTCGGGCCTGAATGTCTTCGCCAGTGGGCTGTATACGACTGATCATGCAGCTCTCATGTTCTGTAAACGCTCTCTGAGAGAACGTACTGCGGTGATAGAATTGGTGAGTACCTACGTTATTTCCTTCTCATCGAACCATTGATCTGATAATCATGATAGATAAGGATTCCTGGATCCACACCGTTCATGAGCGTTCATGTTGCCAGGACAGTCGACTTTAATTTGACCCTGGTCTCTTATGGCGGCGTCCTGAAGCCAACGCTAGGCCCAATCGAAGATCAGATATCGCGGGCGGCGGAATCTGTTCAATGCTCCATTAGTGTTCGGCGGGGTACATGTCAGGTACTCCTTGCACTTCGCTTCCCCAGTTGCGACTGACAAGTGCCGTTCAGACGCGAGGACAAGTGATAGCTCAAAAGACCAAGGAGGAGGAGATCGGACGTCATTGGTCCTGGTTGCCGAATGGCGAACTTGGCGAACGCACCTGTTTGGCGATGCGAAGCAGCTGATCCGCGAATTTCTAATTGTCGTATGGAGCCCCGCATTCGCTGGACTGGGTCCCGCCCCGCAATTGAAGACTGCAGGGTACTTGAGTCGTCGCCTTCCATCTCAACGGATCTCGCCGATGTCAAATTGCTTTGCATTACCTCACGAGTCACATATCCATGTTCCGGATGCTTAGGTTCATTTGGGCGCATTTTGACGTTCAGCTGGAGGCCTACTAGCAAAGGGTCAAATCAAGCGAGTGCGAGACATTGTCGCTGTCACCGCTCTTCAAGGACAACCAATCAGTAGGTGGAAATGCAGAAACGAATCATCAATTACTGAAGGAGTCCTTTTAGGGGTCCCGTTTAATCTCCTTCCACCGCACCCCATCTGACCAGGATGAACACCATGACCCCCCTCTGGCGCCAGTGAAGAAGAAGCATGCATCCCAACGATTGTTTCAGTCGCCAAGTTCTGCACCACGCGTGTGTCCAGTCACACGTTGCTGGTGAAAGAGACGCTACCGTGCATGAACGATGTAGACCGGAACATAGCTTGCTAGCACACGGTAGAGGAGACGGCAGACGTGTCCAGGCAACCCAAGTTGAAGCGCGCGTATATTTACCGCGCCACCCCGATTTTCCTCGATCCGTCACATGCCCTTCCCCTGTCGCTCCCCACGGGGCAGCGCGCGAGTGCCATTCCGTGTCTCAGACGCGCTGTTCCGCAATGGAGCCAAAATATCGTTGAAAAGGCTCGCTCCCAAAGCTACTTTGCTCATCATCCACCATGTCCAAGTTCCAGATCCCTACTACCCAGAAAGTCGCTGTCGTTCCCAAGGCTGGCGGCACCATCGAAATCAAGAACGACTGGCCGGTCAAGCAGCAGAAGGATCTCGCGCCGGGCGAGTGCTTGGTCAAGATTGAGGCGTCCGGTACGCGTCTTTTCCTTCGTTAATCCTTGATTGCCCAATACCTTTCAAGGATGCTGCCACACTGACCTTCACGCCGCTCTTGGGGATTGGCCCGTTCAGGCGATGACCCCGCTTATCGGTGGGCATGAAGGTAAGCTGAAGTAGGTCTTGGAGAGAATGACACGGGTAATTTACACGGGTCACGACAGGCGTTGGGATTATCGTCGCCATCGGCAACAACACAACAACTCGCCCGTGAAGCTCGGCGAGCGCGTCGGTATCAAGTGGCTCGCGGACTCGTAAGTCAATTCTTTGTCTATGTCTAGTACTCTAGGTGTAACAAATTTCACTTCTAGTTGTTTGAACTGCGAGGACTGCCGCAAAGGCCGTGAGCAGAACTGTTCCCAGCCAAGCTCAGTGGTTTCACCGTTGATGGAACTTTCGCGGAATATGTCGTATGTCGTTCACGTCGCTGACGTACAACTTTGGCCATTTACGTCCGGTTTGAAGGTCTCGTTTGTCAACCATGTCACCCCCATTCCCGAAGGCTTCCCCAGTGACGCCGCCGCGTCCATCCTCTGTGCGTACGACCCTCACTTACTTTGTTCACTATCAATCTAACATAACTGCCTAGGGTGTTACGGTGTACCGTGCGATTAAGAACAGCCGCACCGAGCAGGGTGACTGGATCGTTATTCCTGGTGCGGTGGAGGACTTGGACATCTGGCTGTGCAGTACGCCCGTGCTCGTGGCCTGAGAGTCATTGCCATCGATACCGGCGACCACAAGGCCAAGCTCTGCAAGGAGCTTGGTGCTGAGGCCTGGATTGACTTCAAGACTTCGAAAGACATTGTCGCCGATGTCAAGAAGGCTACCGGCGGTCCTGGTGCGCACTCCGCCGTCGTCACTGCTGCTTCCGTGAGCTCTTCTCCTCCATTGTAACTTGCTGCTCACATGCCACAGAGCGGTGGTTATACCCAAGCCCTCGACTATCTCCGCCCTGGAGCTACACTCATGGCAGTCGGTCTGCCTGGAACTGCGACTCTCAACGCGTCCATCTTCTTCACCGTTTTCAAGAGCATAAGCATCTGCGGCTCCTACGTCGGAAACCGACAGGACGCAAGGGAGGCTTTGGAGCTCGCCGCTCGCGGACAGGTCAAGGTTCACTTTGTCACGAAGGATTTGAAAGAGCTGAAAGCGTACGTTCCTCTTCCTTGGCTCTTTGGCTTAACTAATTCTCGATGTTCAGTACCTATGATGGCTTGACTGCAGGAACTGTTGCTGGCCGCGTTGTTTTCGACTTGACCAAGTAAATTGTAAACGAAGTATTTATCAACGCAATGTAACATTACCATGTGTATCGGCCCACGTTTTGAATCAACTGGATTTCTCTTATTTTTTGCACTGCTTCTTCCTCATTCTTAACGGCTTTGTACGCGATTAAGTATTCTCCTTTCTTCCTTGTATGCCAACATTCCAATTTCCCTGAATTTCCCGACGCGACAGCTTTGACGCGTTCACGTGAGGGCAATACGCGCACGTGCAGTCAACGTGAGTCGGGTTTTAAATTACGCTTCCTTACTTACCACCATCACGAGCTTACAAAACCTGCCTTCGGCAGGTGTCCTCGCAGGCTCGAACACTGCCTGCGTCAGTTTTCTCCAGCTCGTTGGGGCTCCGCCCCAAACCCCGTTCGTTAGTAATAGTAAAGAGCTAAATCAGTAGTTTAATTTAATATAACCTCTGGAAATACAATATTTGGAGTTTTAAACTGTTCTACACCCTCCTTCAGTAAGACATGAATCCGTGACTTTGATGTACATCGTGATAGAGCAACATAAAGCTGACCATGAGTGAATACTGAACTTCGCAAATCGATACCAACATGACGAACAGACTGTCCTTGAGACTTATTAATGGACATACTGAATGAGAGCCGCAATGGAAATTGATGACGTCGAAAATCGAATGGCAACTCGTCTGGCTTTGCGGCCAAGGTGATACGGGGAATCATGGCAAGACGTCCCTTGAAATCTCCAGTGAGAAGGCGAACCTCTACAACACGCCTTGTGAATCGAACAACTACAGCTCGGGTTCCATTACAGAGTCCATTAGCAGGATCTAAGTTCCGTAGAATCATGACTGGTGCCCCCGGTTTGATTGTAAGATTGGAAAGAGGCATTCCAGACATGTTGATAGAGTTTAAGTACTCTGTTGGATAGAGTGTGTCATCTGCTCTTGTAGTTCTCGTTGCACCATCTACACCTTCTTCCGTTTGAACCCAATCACTTGAATGAAGTACTGTTGAGTTTCCTATAATAACTATGTTAATCAAGAAATCAAATACTAAGAGCAATCTCCTACCTGGTAAGAGCTCTAATATACGCTTATTGATATCGTCAACATCACTGTTTCGTGCAGATAGAATAGTTCGTTCAGAGAAATAGTCATCTGAATTCGCTCGAACATCCAGAGTTGCGATACCTGGATAGACTTCATGAATCAGAGAGTCGACGGTATCCTCAGGACATCTCATCACTGGAGGAAGTGTGATAAGTCCAGACTCGTCTGATAAACGTCCGTGTCCAACATCCAGCAGCCATTTTGCAAACTCTTGATCCTCTAAAGAAGACTCCAGCCGCATATTCTCTGTGAGATGAAGGATATTCATATGCTGCCAGAGCTGTGAACTCTGTAAGCACTGACTAACAATCTGCTCTCTGGTTCCCTTTATAACGACTGGAAGAATTTGCTGAAAGTCGCCACCAAAAACAACAGTGATTCCTCCAAATGGTCGATTATCTCGTCGAATGTCACGAAGAGAAATATCAACTGCTTCAGCACACAATCGATCCTGCATAGGAACTTCATCCCAAATGATCAAATTAACCTCCAAAAGGAGTTTGGCTAAATCAGATTGTTTTGAGATGGAACATGGCTTTCCCTCCCACAGTTGAAGAGGTATCTTGAAACGTGAATGTGATGTACGACCACCAATAAGGAGAAGAGCAGCAATTCCAGATGAAGCAACACAAAGAACAATTTTGCGAAGTCCTCGTAATGCATAACAAAGCGTATTATAGAGGAACGTCTTGCCTGTGCCAGCTGGACCATTAAGAAAGAAGAGATGAGGGTTAGCAGTAGTGACTGCCTGCATAATTGTATCAAAGGCAGCTTGTTGATTTTGATTAAAATTGGCAATTCGTTCGTTGGCCAGACGTTCTTGCTCTTCGACATCATAAGCTCGCTGTTCTTGAATAAGCCTATTACCCTCTAAGTCTGTCCATCGCTGAATGTTTGGCTGAGGCATTTCTCTGAAGGCAGAATTACTAAGTGAAAGGCCAAAAGTATCCAGTGCTCGCTCGATCAAGTATAAACCATAATCGTAAACATCTGCATCGGTAGGAGCCAGCACTAATCTCTGCTGTCGAAGATAGTGCTCCAAATCATCACAAATATATGCTCGAAACTTTTCCCAAAGTATATGAGGGTTGGTGGGATTGCCGTCTTTGAGAATGATTACGAATAGCCGACGTAACTGACGTCCAGTTTGCATGCCCTTTGCATCCTCTAAACATTTAATCCACTCTTCATCATCTTTTAAAAGCCCTCTAGCTGCGCATGCTGCTTTAAATGTTGGATGTACTACTCCCAAAAAGGTTCGTAGATCTTCGAAAGATGTAGGTCCGCGACAAACTGTTAAAAGTAGTCGCAGGTAGAATCGCTCTCCTGCACCTGGATGAGCAAAGTACATGCGTCCAATAGCAAAACCCTTCTGCCGTGGATTCCAGGCCTTTGTCTTCTTGTTATATGTAAATTTCTGAGGAAACTCTTGATACAGCGTGGAACGTGCAATATGAGTGTTAGGAGTCTTTGCCTCTTCTGTTGCATTTGCATGGAAAAAGGCAGTAAGAGTTGTCTTTTTGCTGAGCTCCATAGATTCCAGTAGTGTACGTAGCCCATCTTCATGAAAGACAACAGACTGTTCGTTAGGCAGATGAACTTGTAATCGAACAACATTTGGAAGTTCCTCATGCATTTTGTATTTGAAGATTCGCCATGTTGCTTCTGAAGCAGATACATAACGGGCATCCAGATATTGGTTAATCTCGTCCTTCGACTCTCCGAAAGCCATAGTTGCCCGATCATGTCCTTTATATACATATTTGTGGATGTATTTAAAGGATTTGACAGAGATGCAGCATTCAATGTTGCAATGACAATCAACCTGAAGAAGTATAGCAGGAGAATATGGAACAATCCATTCAGCACCAATTTCCATATCCACACCGTTAACCTTGCGAATAATTTTAGGACTATTGGCACGATGACGATAAACAGGATAGCCATTATGGGACATGGTGGTAACTTCTTGAAGAGGACGTGGATAGTTCTTGGAGCATTTCCACACACCATCAATCTCAGCCATGCACGGAGCATTTGGGTTATGCACTCCACATGGTCCATGAACCATATAAGTTGTGACTGCTTTGTGAAGACGGGGCTTTGTAACTGGATCAGGTATTTCAGCAGAAATTAAACGATCAACCATCTCAGGATCGTGAAAACGACTATCAGGATCAAGGAATATGAGAATATGAATATGAGGCAGTCCTCGCTTTTGAAACTCAATGGTATAGACGTGTCCCAGCCATTTACCAAAGAATTTAGTTTTTCGGATTTTTTGCAAAATGATTTTAACCTTTTCATGAAAGACGCGACTAATCAAATCAGGACGATCACTGGGAGTTTCTCCCGGTCGAAGCTCATCCTTAATCTCTTGCCAGTTAGGATTTGCTGTCATCGTCATAAAAAGATCTGGCTTTGCAAAGTGCCGTGCTAAGGCTAAGGAGTCTTGCAATAGCTGAAACATATGCCGTGTCCCTCCAATATAGCTGGATGGAAGGATTAAACGCTGACCCAATTCGCCTAAATCCATATCTACACCTTGTGCAACAGCATCAGCTAAGCCACTGTATAAGTCAACACGGAGCTGATCCTGATGAGTTGAGAGATAGCGAAGGCGCGACTGATCAATCTGTGCCCATGCATCAACAATATACTGCTGAAGAAGATATTTGGCAGAGAAAATATGTGCAGATTCATAGATGGTTCGGCGCTCATGAAGACGATAAGCGTAGTACTCCAATTGAGTTACAAACTTGCGCTTTCCACTGGAATTATTATCACCACCATCATCTTCTTCATCGTCACTCTCCCCAGCAGCTACACGATTGCTTCCTTGCTCAGAATAGGGAATGCCGATCTCCCACCCATGTTCACCTCGGGGAAATAGTAGAACATAGTATAGAGCCTGATAAGCTGGATTCGTATCGTAAATACGTTTCATTGCTCCACCTTGACGTAACTCCAACATGATATCCCTCCTTGCTTGAGGATCAACATTATCAGATATTACTACAGCAATTTCGCTTGCAGTTGGTAAGTTATAACGTCGTTTGTCCTTTGTAGAAGTAAAAGAAAGTTGAGCAAAGGCATTAGGAGCGTTATGGCGCTGTAACCGCTCAGCAGCTGTGAGAAATTGAGGTACATAGATATTATGACGATAGAGAACATCATGAATAATATTCATAACGTCAAAGCGAAGACCTGTATTATTTCGCATACGCTGTGCTGTTGCTTCGTCTCGTGAATCCAAAATATATAATTGAGCATACTTCCGACTTCCATCTTCACCTGGTAACAGTTGACCCAAATTATGATAAAGTGCGCCATGCAGACGAAAAACAGGGGACCACGTCCAGATAAAGGTGTAGGTCTAGTTTTAATTCCCAAAGAAACCATAGCAAATGCAGCATTATAAGCACGAATATTTGTAAGAAAATGTGCAGAATGAGGATTGGTACCATCGAAGAGCTCTTCAAGTTCAGGAGGAAGGGAAGGTAAAAGAGGAAGGTTAACCTTTCCCTGTAAACAGCATTTTCCAAAGCGGGGAGACATTTGAGAAGATTTTGAAAGACGTTCAGAAATCCAATGTAGGGCATGACAGTTTGGACATTCAACATCTCGCTTTCCCAAATTAATTGGTTGAGCACTTGAAAATAGAATTAAAAATAAATTTTAAATTTTTAAAAAATACTGACCGAATCAAACGTTCATCGATAGGTCGTAAAGCAATTGGAAGTTCACGTAAGGTAGGAGGATTATGAACAGGAACAGCGGGGAGAGGATTACGAACAGGAGCAACAGGTGGAGGCAGAGGAGGTTGATGAGGAACAGGTGGAAACATAGGATGATGTAATGGACGACCACGGCGCACAATAGGCAACGGTGGTACAGATGTACGGGGTAGATTATGCAATGGGGACGATCAAGATCAGGCGGAATATAGGTTCTCGGAGGAAGTTGCATAGGGACAAAGTAATCTCACGATCAGGCTCAACAGACTGACGACTACGACGGTGAGAAGGTGAGGTCATCAAACCCTCTCGAAGTCTACGGTCATGTTCACGCTGAGAGGCCTGAGAACGCTCAGGAGTACTGGGAGAGAGACGCCGCTCCCAATCCATATCCATCCGCTCATTCGTGGGTGTTTGGGGATCCATTATAAACCACTATGTACTGGATCAATATCGACAGCTACGTAGTTGAGGTGTACTCACGATGAGCGCAAATCAGCTTGTAGATCCAACACCGGAACAACCACTCAAATGGTTCAGGAATGGGAACACCACAGGCAAAGAGCAGAGCAGAAGCAAAGCAACTAAGAAGAAGAAGAGGAAGAATCATAGTTAATAGAGGAATATACAGGCAGGAATCCAATATCTTACAGCAGAGATGGTGTAAAAAAACAAAGATAAGGGAGCAGAATGCAGCAAAAACAGCAAAAAAAGCCTTCCAGTATGGGTTAGTACTGAGAAAGTGCAGATAGAGACATTACAGAAGTACCCAGGCAGGTTGGGATGCAGAGGAACAGAAATTGAGGCGGACTCGTCGTGGGTGGAAAGCAACCCGCGGCCACGACGGAAAGTGCCGAAAAGACACGGGGCCCCGGCACTCGGGAACTCAGAGCCGAAGGTTACCGGCGGCAAACCTCGAACGGTGGGAATCTCAGCTTACCTAAATATATTACTTAAGCCAAAGAAATTCCCAGGCGTCCTGTTTTCATGTATTAGATGTCTGCTCGTACCTCGAAACGACGCAAGACCACCGTGGCCATCGACAAGGAAAACGTTCCGACCACGACTGCTCGGCGCCGGACTACTAAAAAGTTGGGCGGCACCACGCTCGCCGACGTTCCCTTCGACGTCTTGCTGGAGGTGAGCGCGTCGTTGTGCCCATTGACGTTGTCTCTGACGCGCTTCAGATTGCTTGTCACCTACTGCCATTGGATATTTTGCATCTAGCGCGCGTCAACAAGTTACTACGAAACGCGTTTATGACCAAGGCGTCGGCTGGCGCATGGCGCGTGGCCCGGAGAAACTTGGAGGGTTGCCCGCTGGAATCGTTTAGCGGAATGTCAGAGCCAGCCTGGGTGCATTTGGCGTTCGTGAAGACATGCCATGTACGTGTTTCGTCCTTTGAGTGTGCGTTCTCAATGACCTCGCCTGCAGTTTTGCTGGAAGAAGAGTGTTCCGACTCCCGACTTCTATTTACGCTGTCGAATCTGTCCGTCATGTTCTATAACCCAGTATGTTTCTACTATAAACCTGCCTTCTTGCTCTTTTACTTACGAGGTTTCCAGTCTTGTTGGACAGTCCCAGCTCAAAGAAGGCCTCCCACAGAATGAACACCCGAAAATCGACAAGATCTTCGCCGCTATTCCGGTTCACTTCGCTAGTACGCATGGACAATTTCCTTGCTGTGTATATCGGATCACTTACTACGAGCGCAGTGTATCAACGGCGGAAAAATAAGGATTGGTATACTCGGACAGTGGACTACGAGACTGCGTTTCTGCGTGAAGAGGATGACCGTGATTTATTGACTGCCCAAAGAGAAGAGCAAGACGCGGTAAGAAAATCTTCAGTGGACGTCATTCAAAATATTCATCATTCAGGATGCTTCCAAATGCGACCTATGGGTCAGGAAATGTGCTTCACGTCGAAAAGATAATCTCGAACAACTCAGGATTGAACGCCAGAAAGCGTGAGTTCCGTATCCCATCTTCGAGTGCCGTAATCTCATAGACTCATATCTAGCATACACGACCGCCTGGCGAAGCTGGGCTACAAGAAGGATCTCGAGTTCATGGACGAAATCGGGCAACAGTGGAACTACGAACGTCACTGGCTCGTGAAAGGCACGCAACCCGTCACAGATCGAGGTATTTAATCTCCTGTAGTCTGGCTGCATTGTTGCTCATTATGATTCAGTGTGGGCGAACATGGAGGAGGATATGATAGAATATGCCGAGGATCTTCGGGCGACGCGTCTCAAAAAAGAGCACGAGGCTCTGCGTAACTCCCGCAAGCATGTCGCCGCATCCGTACTTCGTGCTTTCAAGTCCGACATCTCCCTCGCCCAACCGTATCCTTCGATTGCAGACTTTTGCGCTATGGAGCCAGTTCATGCAATCTTGGACCAACCTGGCGACGTGTCCGTGACGGCGAAGAGCTTCGATACAGTTATACCGCTCATGCCCGGGTTGTGCCAAACCTGGAGGGAGAGTGTTTACCAAAAACTTGTGAAGGTCGTCGCGAACGGTGATGCCAAGTCTCAAAGCATGCAACACGTACAGCTGGCATCCCATGTTCTGCTCTGCGAGTCATGCAGTCGATACCCCGATAATCCTACGCGCCGTCGCCGTCTCGATTATACCATTCGCTCAAAGCTACTGTTCTATCCCGAAACTATCACACATTCGTGTACTCGCTCCAATTTCGACCCCGGCTACGATAGGGATTCTACGGAGAAGATGCCCGACGCAGCCATGAGGTTGGCATTCCAAGACGATGAGATCAGAGTGCCTTGGTTTTCGCGGAGATTGGGCAAGCCTGAGGTGCTGACGACAATCGCAAGAAAGGTTGTCATTTTGGCAGGCCTTGATCCTGACGAGGCGACCGTGGAAGAGATGGATGCGCATGGAAGTATGTTTGAATGCAAATGGTGTTCAGCGCTGAGCGACGAGGTGGAGAAACGCGTGCCAGACAGGGTATTCTTCAGCTGGCGCGTATTCGTAAGCCATGTTCTCCTTGTTGTGGAATCAACTTGAATTCTCATCACTTCTCAGATAAGCCATGTTTTTCAGTCGCACTTCTACGACCATGACAAGGTAGACTTGAAGCATGTCGAGGTAATGAATGAGGAGGATGCACTTCCGGAGGGATACCGTTTTTCCCACAAAGAAGACAAGCCAATATTCTTCGAGTGTACGTATTGCCGCGACCTTCCAAGCGAGGATCTCAATGGCCAGGACGATCACAGGATACGAGAACATCTTGATTGGAAGTATGTGATCCTTTCCCGCTCTGCTGTCCTGTATAATTCATAATTGGGTTTCCACAGTCATGGCATCGAAGAGCCAGAGGCAGGCAAGGATTACTGTAGGATGCTGGAGAGCCTCTCGTTCCTCGTCGGAGAAAACCTACTGGGTTCCAACTTGAGGGACTTACGCACGGCGAGGCCCAAGGCAATGTTCTTGAACTTCCCATTGATTCTTCTTATTTTTAAGTTATCGTATTATATATCGTTAGTAGGACGAGGAGAAAGCTTATAAACAATCCTATATGCATACCTCATGCCATGCTGCGGCCAGCTGATCGCGTTTGCACTCGACGTGCCAGTGAAGCAAACGATTTTTTGTAGGAGAGACATACTGCACGGTAGATTCATTGAAAAGGCTACACTCTGTCAACGAGTTAGTTGGGTGAAATTATATACTCGTGTCGCGTCGTTCGCGCAAGCAGGTGCATGTCACGTGATAGGCAACAAGTCCAGGTCCGATATCGCCGAGTCTGTACCTTAATACCTTTCCCTCCCGCCCTCACCAACACACGAGAGAACGTTATCTTCGTAGCCTTCGATGGAGGCCATGCATGGATACACAGTGAAAAGAAAAATGTAGAGAACATTTCTGGGCAACTGTTTTGTACTTTTATGGAACTGACAATGGCTTTTTTTAGCCAGATTGGGATGAATGCACACGGCATACCGCTCTATGGGTCGTGTGGTCTTTATGCTGTTCCGGGAAATGTCCTTATACACAATTATAGGCATATTTGAAGACGGCGCGAGGTATCTGGGCTGATTCAAAGATATCAACCTGGTAAACACTCTCGACCCTATTGCCTTCTTTCCACATGTCGTCTACCACTACGCCACACTCCCCGCCTGTAGAAACCTCCGAACTGGTCTGCAGTTGTGTACAGTCTGCCGCCTGTGCCTGCCTGCGCGAGGCGCACTACGACGGCCCTCATGACCATGCCATCCAGACGGAGGTAGATGATGCTCATACCGTTGTACCCACGCACTATGCGGAACCGCGACGACATACCCGGAGAAAATGCATGAGCTTGAGTAAAGGTCGTCCACGAGCCGAAAGAGGTTCGTTTTCCTGTGTCTCTTGCGCTCCTTTCAATTCACATGCGCCCTACAGGCAACGATCCATACGACTACGAGCTGAAGTTTCCCGAGGACGAGCCTTTTAAAGAAATGGGACCAATGGCACGCGTGTGGAAGACGTTTCTGGAGGAGTACGCCAAGTTTGATAGCGATAGGGTGGAGGACTGGCGGGACGCCTTAGATGTTTTACTCGTCTTTGTAAGTTCATCTCGCGAAATCTACCAGTTCGGAAATAATAGACCTCTACAGGCCGGACTATTCTCCGCTGTTGTCACAACCTTCGTCGCACAGACCTCTCAAAGCCTTCAACTCGACTATGGCGAAGTCGCAGCACATCTTATGTGGGAGATGATCCACCTCCAGCGTGCTATGATGGACGGCGCACCTTCCAGTTCCGTCGCCCGTTCGAACATTTCCCCCACATCCCCTGTCCGCGTTTCTCGTACCAATGCTTGGGTCAACGCTCTCTGGTTTACCAGCCTCGCCCTGAGCTTGACGACAGCCTTGATGGCTGTACTCACAAAGCAGTGGATCCACCAGTACATGGCTGTCCCCTCCGGTACTCCCTGTGACCGCAGTCGCATTCGGCAATACAGGTTCGAAAACATTGACAAGTGGCATGTCCCACTCATCATCGGTATTCTCCCTGTGCTGATGCACTTCGCCCTCGGGATATTCTTCTTTGGACTGGTTATCTATGTACGCGCCCTTAGCACGCCAACCGCCTCGGTTGTAGGCGTGATTGCTTTTATTGCATTCATGGCGTATTTTGGGACCACTCTTCTGCCCGTCTTCAAGCCCGACTGTCCGTATAAAACATACTTGACCTTGTACTCCTATTCCTTATTCGCCTACATGCGTGTGATGTATCACCGCTGTTTTAACCTCGTGCGAAACTGGACCCACAAACGCATTCGCATCAGAGCACAACCCGTGCAGGACGAAACTCCATCGCTTGATTTCCCCATGTACATCAAAGAGGTCGAAAAACGTACCGTGGCTGACATGGCAGGGAGCCTAGAAGTTCGTGCTCTTGTCGGGTTATACAACATTTCATCGAACACGTCAGTGCAGAGAATTGTCCTTCAGGCCGCGAGCATATTACCGCTCGAGTTTCTATCTGCTTTAAAGCATGGGATTCCTGACGTAGCTCAGAGGATCCGGTTGTTGGTGGAATCCATGGAGTATACAGCTCCAGATAAGCAGACAGCTTACGAACGTCTATACCGGGCGCATGTTCGTTTTGAGGATCCCATCCCAAAGCCTAGTTTTGTTGAGCCAGATGTTTGGACCCCTTCCTTGGCTCACGCCATCAGATCTCCCAATGCGCTGTCTCTTCTTGTGGACGGCTCGCGTCCCGAACAGGCTATCGCATTCTTGCGGGAACAAATTATGCTGAAGGACTCATACCAAAATTTCGACGTATACGTGTGGGCGAGGATTCTACAAAACGCCTTATCCGATGGTGTTGACTGGCTCGATGTAGGCAATAACGACTCCCCCGTTTGGACAAGTTTCCTCACCTGGATCATTCAATCGCACGGATGTATGGAGATTACGGCGTGTGATCCTTGCTGTGTGGAGCTCGTTTCTTTGCCTCTGTTCATAGAGGCGGACGACGAAGGATTTGGTGCGTTGGATCCGACGGCCTTCCGGCTGAGAGTATGCAAGTCGCCCGTATATCCTTCCCCATTCCCATTGGAACTGCGCTATGTGGTGACACAGGTCATGCGGCCATCAATTATTGAATATCTATACTCCGTCCTGTTTTCCACTACCTGTTCTGGCAGATACTATGAAGGTCTGCCGCACGACATCCTACTCAATCTCGCCTTACTCCAAACGCCCCACGTTCTCGCCACCAGTCTCCCTACAGGCGTCGATGAAGTCGATGAAGACGAGGAGCAGCCCAAGTACAATGATGAAGGTGTCATAGTGCCAATTTTGCACAAGACGCCGGTGGCCAATCTTCTTTATCGTATAAGGGAATACATTGGTGTCATAACCGACATCGTTTGTCGCACGCCGGGCGGAACTCTGCGACAGCATATTGGTGTAATCGACGCCGTCTTCCACACTGTAAATGGTCTCGTCAACTCCGAAACATTCTTGAGCGGCACTTTGGCATCGAGTGACAGAAGGAAGATGGTCCATGCTTTAGTGAGGACGTTCCTCCTGGATCCAAGCAGAGAGTTCTTGAACCAGTTCTCCGCTGAGGCATCACCAACTGTCTTCCACGAACTCCCCCTCGTAGCTTTCCGCGATTTTCCTCGTCTAAGCGGCTCGATCGAGCTTGTAGTGGAAATCATGGATTTGCGTTGCGGTGCAGACTCTTCGAGTCCCCAGTCAAACTGCTTGTGGACGGAGATGTTCGGTCAACTGGCCCAGAGAGACTGGTTAAAAGAGTTTCACGGGACGTTCCTGGCGCCAGCTCTCATTGAGGACATGGAGCGAAGAGTGTCGGACTTGAGGAAGAAACATTGTATCTTCTACTCCTGCTTAGCGGCATCGTACGCCGATGGACTCGAATCACTCTCTAATTTGTCTCCTACGGCGTTCAAACAGACATTGGATTACCTGATGGAAGCGGACAATCTTTTCCTTCTCTGCAAGATGTTGGCTCTATGCGATAATAACCAAAGGCTCACGCTCCACACGTTGTCTGCGTCGAATCACTGGCCGCGTGATCTGTGGACGAAATGTCTTTCGCAACTTTGGGAATTCCTCAACTCAGAATATGGGCGGGCGTGGTATGAGACGTACAGCCGGGCGTTCAACGGGAAGCTTGTGCCTGCCTACGGTGGAGCCTGGGAAATGTTGGAGTATAGTTCCTTTGAGGACCTTCTCATGTTACTTTCTCACCTTGTTCCTGACTCGAATCCCATTGAGCGCACTTCGTTCGAGGCAGCATCAGGTAGCCAGGTAAGAAATTCATCGCTATTCCTGTGTCGGTTGTGCTGATAGCATTAGAAGAAGTCATCGACTTGCGACACTTGCGCTTCGGTCGAACTGACTCCATCCAGAGCCAAACATTGGCTCGGTTTATTCCGGCGAGCGAACGGGATAACAGCGACACGGCCTTTTATTCGTGATGACAGGTATCCGGGTCTGAAGCAGAAGCCTTCAGATGGCCGCCCTATAGACAATATTGTGTAAAGAGTTTTAACTAGTACGTACGGTAACAGACATTGTACTCTCGGGCAGTGATTATGAGCGTTGAAACAGTTGTTTATCAATCTTGGGACGTTGACACCCTAGCCTAGAGTGTGAGGCACGATGGGCCTTAGATTATGGAACCGTGGGTTCTGCGGCCGTCCGATTTCAGTGTAAACTCGGTTCATCAGGAGAGGAATAATGTTCGGACTGCGAGTATCAAGAAATGATCATCGCGAACAAAGAAAGGTATTGGGCGAACACATGGATGTTAGTCAAGAGCTTGAAGTGGCATTGAAGTCGAATGTTAGAGGCATCATGTCCGTGTCTTCTTGGGGATTCCAAAGCCAGGAAGGTTCTTGAATCTAGTTGCAACACGATAACAACAAAAGGCGGCCTGGCGAGATATCTTTTGTCGCAAACAACACAGGCGCAAGCGCCAGGGGTAGAACAATACTATTAATTCGTGTCCGTTGCATCTGCAGCCCCCGTCTTTTGTGCTGCTGATGTTCGCAACAGCATTAGAGACAATAAACAAGATCTTAGCATGGTAATGGATCGTGTTTAAAATGCAGAAGCAGGATCGTTGTTATTCATGTTCCATTCAAACTTTTCTCGCAACCTAAGACCAAAGAGGCGCAGCATGTACCTCACACTGCGCCGAAACAACAAGCACATTTTGACGACACCAACAGCACAGGCCATAGCGTCGGGGCAGCCTTCGGGTACCGCCCCCGTCCACAGGCTGGAGGGCTGCATTGCGCCCCTGTCAATGCCAAAGATATCAACTCACTAGGCAATGGTCACCCCGCTGCCACGGGGGGACTATCGCAGAGCGGAGATCAAGCTGGATATAATGGGTAAGTTTTTTTTGGAATTGTGGCGCATCAAAGGGCTCACAAGAGCTCGAATAGTGGCACTGCCACTGGGGGTCCTGCACCCCCGCATGAAGCGGCGCAATATGACCGATTCCGACGTGCAATGGGTGTTGAAGGAGACTCGCCGACGCTGACGAGCTCTCCCGGAACCTCTGACAAGCGGCGGAGGGAGAAACGAAAACGCAAGGACAAGAAGCGCTCGAAATAGGCTCCTGCCGTTGAGGTCCCGGGTGAGTTTGTGGGGAGGAGGAGAGTCTAAGATTTCGGTTTCGCACGCAATTCGACGAAGGAATGAGCGTCCATCCCAAACGCGTAGGTTCGATCGCACATCATGCCGGTATGCCGTCTTCCCGGTCCGTCGACTCCGAGCATGATCTGCACTGCCACAATTGATGGTATGTCTTCTCCTTCCATGTCGCCGGAGGATAACAATCCATATACGACGATTTAACGACTCTCCCCGCCGAATATTTCATTGATCTCTGTAAAATTATTGTTTTCTCGCTTTCGTCGCTTTCCGAATTATCATTGTAGTTGAGCAACCTTATGTCTTGAATGACAGCAACTGATTTCTTCACAGATTACAGGCTGTACATCTCTGCAGCGTTAAATTTGCATGGACCCTGACGAAGCTGGAGAACCTCTTAACTTCGAATCCCACAAACCCCTTCGTTCCATTCTCAAACAAAGCGCCCCGCGTCCCATACCATCACGGTTTACGGCTCACGCACCCTCTGGTTCGCGTATACGCATCCATGATCAGCCACATCCGAATCATCCCCTACGCGACGTTTCCGAGTTACCGAATGCGGGTCCTACTCCCGCGTTCTACCTGCCAGCCATGGATGACGTCGAACAGCTTGAAGCGTTCACGTTCCAGATCGCGGCACAACTTCGTGTGCGGCGTCTAGCACAGGAGGAAGCCCGTAGAAAGGAAGAGGAGAACCGGCCTCCTCCACTTCCTCGACCAACGGGAAAGCCAGACGAGTTTCCAGAGTTCAGTGTTATTCTTATGGGCAAATGGGTCCCGGGTCCCGATTGTACGTCCATTCACTAAATAGTGACACCAGACGAATTGATAGCCTCTTAGTAGGGCCTGTTCTTCATCCCTCGTTCGCCAAGTCCCTGGGCCCAATTACCCTGAACCCGCTGTTAGCGTCCCCCTTTTCAGATCAACGTCGATTGCATTGGGATATCAGATTCTATTTTGAAGATGCGAAATACGTTACCCCGCAGCGAGAAATTCCCCTCAGCATTCCAAATGCTCACCTTCAACCAGCAACTGCTCCAAGGATTCCGCGTTTGTCTATCATTTCGCGGTCGTTTTCGTGGTCTATGCAGGTAAACGCTCGAATTGCACCTGCAGGCGTTACCGTCTACGACGTGTTGGATACCATATGCAGGATTCTTCAGATGGTTCTGGCAGACCGGGACCTCCGAAACACAAATGCTTCTCATCGCTCCGCGATCATTAGCGCAGCAGAAGCTCGCGCCTCACAGTCGATAGGGCCGCCTGGCATACGCGTCTTTGATTGGTTAACGAAGGCGACGCAGTTTGGTGGTCTTGTTCACGACCCCGATCATGTAGAAACCAGTTTTCTTCGGCCTGACGAAGCTTTTTTCGTTTTGTCTTTCGACGTACCTTAACTATGGCTTATGGCCGGTATGCTTATCGCAGATCGGAACGAACATGAACTCGGTTTGGCACTACGAATTTCTTCTGCGCTGTTCTCTGCGTCTAGGAAAGCGTGAGTCTAAATAGTTGTAAGCCTCATAATGCGACTGTGTTCGATAGTAATATGGATGAGTATCAACGAGGTCTGTGTTCCACTCATCCAGGAAGTGTTCCATTTGCTCAGAGGTAGCGTAATGACGAAGTATGGCGTCTGCTGAGGTTTCAAACAGACGAAGGTCAACAAAATGATGTAGGGCAACACCATCGTTGGAGAGACTGTGCGAAAGCGTGGCAATCAACATTTGACACAGCTCTTTAGTGCTTTCCACGTAATTTTCGACCATGACTTGAGTCTGTATGAACCTCAGAATGTCTGGAATAAGAGATCGAGATAGCTCTTCCGGCCAAGCCTTGGCCAGCACGTTCTTGAGAATTTCGTGAGTCTTCGTTTTGCTGGCCAATGAGAATCCGGGCTTGAGATAAAATCCAGAAAGAAGTTGCGAGATCCAAACTGGACGATGAATCCAATCCCCATCAGGCGTGTCGTGCCCCGTCCGTCTGTCGAGTTGGATA
>JADNRX010000257.1:0-77839 GCA_015501595.1 Hymenopellis radicata | reverse complement strand
TCGAGCTCTCCAGCTTGGAGGCGAAGGGAAGCAGCAAGAGTTTTACCAGCAGTCCGACTTCGAGTAAGAGCTTGTCTAGTAGTGCGCAACTCCTTATACCAAAGATCCTTCGAGCTGAGGATTTCCGAAGGTTGACACGAGAATTGGTAAGATTAGCAGTGGTGCGCGCAAGATTACGCCGCAGTGAAGCCACATCCTTCTCCAAGCCAGCAATGATTTGAGCATCCAGATCTGTTCTTGCCTCCGCCTGTGCCAGTTTCTCTGTCAACGCATCCAAATCCTTCTTCTTCCGAGTCCGCGTAGCTGGTTTCTGTCCGGATGACGACTGCTCCATTGGTATGTTCTCCTTCTGGGATTCTGCTGGCATCGATTCTTGGTCCTCCTTGCGCTTGCGGTTGAGAGCGCGCATGCGATCCCGCTGTGCCTGTGTCGTCTGATGCGTCGGGGGCATTTTCAACGTAAAGTGAGTCAATAAAGGAAAGAATTTGTCGATAAGTTAGGGAAAGAGTGTCGGTAATTCAGTTCAAAGCATTAAGACAGCAAGAGAGAGGAGAAATATCCAAGAAATCAAGAAAACGAGGGTATATGGTGCCGCCCGCGTTGTGGAACGGAAGCAAAGCGCGTACTATCACATTTGGTCACACCTTTTTAGCTGAGCGCAGCGTGACAAGCGAACTACAATTGCTTCGCTCGATAAAATTATTTGATTCATAGACGAAAAATTCCTCTAAGAGCAATTTGAAGCCTTTCATCGTAGAACATTTGGACTTTATTGCCGGTAGCGCGTTTACTGGGGCGATTGCAGCCAAAATAACCGTAATCGCTCATTTTTAACATGGCTACTCAATCAATCAAAAATCCGCTCGATGAATCGCTTCATTTCGTAATTTTAAGGGTAGTGCTCTGCGAATACTAATGAATTTATCGAGCATAGCAATTTCTATTCGACTGTGTCAAGGCGGAAGGGAGAAATCAACCGTGGGAACTTTGGCCCGACATAGACCAAAGCGCACCACCAATGCTAGGGGATTCGGGCGACGACGACGGGGCGCATTCCATGGACCATTGGAGAGCGACGTTTTCAGGCTGTGTCGAGTATGTGGTTAGCTTGCTTGCTATATAACACCAATTGACTGATTCAAAGATGTATTTCTCGCATGACTTTGGACACATCAGTAAAACGTCGGGGTCATCCCGGCAACTTTATCCCCGGCCCCGACATCCCTGGCATCCCCTGCCCTGGGATCAGATCTCTGATAAGTCCCTGCCCTAGAATGTGTTTCCCCGGTGCTCTCTGGATACAACGAGGTCCCTCGGAAATATGCAGACCATGTACTAGCATTCATGGTGCTGCCAGATATATGATTGCGAGGAATACTTATAAACTAGTCACCTAAGTCATATAAGTTATCGAGCTCTCATCTCCGCGATGAGCGCAGACGCGCACTCACTCTTGCGAGACGCGACTGGCAGACGAGATTTCCCAAAATATCTCCAAGTCCTTCAGGCACGCACATGTGATGTTGGACTGTGCATCACGGCAGGAAAAAAAATTAGGACTCCGCCGCTCTCCAACCACTGCCATTGCGTTGCTAACTCAGACAACGATGGCGATCCCGCGGGCTAGAGAACTTAGCAAGCTGACGCCGCGCTGTTCGCTGACAGGCGGTGTCGTCAAGGTGCGCGTCTTTCTTGCTGTATTCTGGGTCTTCAATAACAACGACCACGGCGAAGATGCAACTCTGCCGTTCTCTCACCGAACTCTGCTGTCCTCTCACCACTAACACGACGCAAGACACAGCGTAGACAGCGAAGACACAAAGACGCGCGGGCCGACACAAAGACACCCGTATACCCACAACCCGAGGAGCACTCCTCTGCACCACTCCCAAGACGTCGCCCATCTGCATAGCCACACACACACGCTCTTTCCTTCCCACCACCACCATCCGAAGATGCAGCCCACACCCGCGAAGATGCACCCCCGAGGGTGAGCACTTGGACGCGCCAACACCACCACACGCACACGCTCCCACCACCATGCCCACGCAGAACATGCCTGCAAGGATGAGCTCACGTCGAGGAAGACGCACCTTCAGAGACGCGCCTGAAGGCGACGGCTTTACTTGACCCAATTTGCGTTACTGATCAGTTTTCCTGTAGACCCCCAAGAAGATCAAGCACAAGCGCACGAAGGTTAAGATGGCCATCTTGAAGTACTACAAGATCGACTCGGACACCAAGATCAAGCGCCTCCGTCGTGAATGCCCATCCGTTGAGTGCGGTGCCGGTATCTTCGTAAGTCAACAATTTCCTTCACACCGCCTCTATCTAATTGTTCGGCTAGATGGCTTTCTAGAAAACGATGTCACAACAACAACAATGCAAGGACGACCACAATGATGCGACATACATGACGATAGAGACCTCAACGAGTCACCGGGTCACCGAGTCATCTGGTGACTCGACTCGCTTCGGGCACGTCGGCGTTCGCACTCGCGTGACTCGCGAGTCACATACTCGCGAGTCTGGTCGCGAGTCTGAGTATCCATCTGCAGACCACGAGTCATCACACGATGACTCGCAAATATTTAGGTATGTATTTTATCTTAATTTACAAATTTTTACCAACTCAAACGGACCCTTGCGTGGCTCAAACGAGCTATACACAACAATTTCGCCAGATCCGGCGACTCGGGCCGAGTCCCGAAGCGACGCGTAAGCGTGCAATCGGGCAGATCTCCTTGAGTTCCTCCCACCACCACCACCCGTTGCTCGACTGCAAGTCGGCAACAACGCTATTGACACTCGACTTCAAGTCGGTGTCGATGCAATCGGCGCTCGACTTTGAGTCGGCGTCGATAGGAGACGACTTAAAGTCGTCTCCAGGACGCATAACCCGCCACGACGACTACGACCACCCAGGGAGTGACGATTGTCGCTCCCGCTGCTCTGACGATTGTCAGGCAGCCTATAGGGTGCAGATTCACACTCTGGCTCTGTACCGGGCGTGCTGCTGCTGTCTCTGTGACAGTAGCATGGACACGATGATGACAACGCCTTGGCAACGGACCCAACGACGACCAGGAGGACAACGACGCGATGGAGAGGAGGATGCGATGGAGAGGAGGATGCAATGGAGAGGAGGATGCAATGGAGAGGCGGATGCGATGAAGCGGAGGATGCGAGCAGAGGAGGACGTGACGACCACCACCACTTCCTCCACTATCACCACCATTCCCTCCACTACCACCACCATTCCCTTCCCTATCTACCATCACCCCCACCCCATCCTCATGCCCAGCTGACTGTCCCCGTGCCATTGCCCGGGGATGCTCGCTGCGCATGAATACTTGGGGGCGTATGGACTCGCGAGTACTCGCGAGTATCCGAGATGACTCGGACTCATGGTGAGTACTCGCGAGTGGACTCGCGATGACTCGTAAGTCATCGCGAGTCGAGTCCGACGCGAGTCTGAACTGGACTTCTTTTTGCGTGAGTACTCGCGTCACGAGTCGCGAGTCTGACTCGTGTCGGACTCGTTGAGGTCTCTACATGACGACGACCAAGCGTGGGTGATGGACAACGACCAAGCCAGGGCGACGACGGCGAACGAAGACTGTCCAGGACAACAACCAAGCGAGGACAATGCGGACGAGGAACAACAACCAACCAGACATCGACAACTAGTGCCTCACCCACGACGACAACGAGGAGCCATGAGCGAAGCATCACCCTGTCCAGAAGTCCATGCCGTTGCTCGATACGAGCAGTATCGCCGACGATGGGCTAGACGGCTACTCTCCATTAGAGACCTCAACGAGTCACCGGGTCACCGAGTCATCTGGTGACTCGACTCGCGTCGGGCACGTCGGCGTTCGCACTCGCATGACTCGCGAGTCACGTACTCACGAGTCCGAGCGCGAGTCTGGGTATGGCTCTGCCGACCGTGAGTCATCATATGATGACTCGCCAATATTTAGAGATGTATTTAAACTATATTTACAAATTTTTTTCAAAGCAAATGGTCCGCAACGTCTCGAGAACGAGACGTGCACAATTATCTTGCCAGATCCGGCGATGCGGGCCGAGATCCGAGAGGACGCGTAAGCGTCTGATCGGGTGTGCTCTCTCTATTCTTACCACCACCACGACCACCCGGGGAGCGACGATTGTCGCCCCCGCTGCTCTGACGATTGTCAGGCAGCCACTGGGGTGTGTCTCTGGCCTTGGCTCTGTGCTGAGCCTTCTGCTGCCGTCTCTGCTGCTGTCTCTGCGACGGCAGCAGGGCACACGACGACTGGACCGTGATCTGGAGTTCTGGACGACTTCCCAGACGACAACGACTACGACCACGACTGGATTGCGGCGATGACACCACGATGAGGAGGAGGACGCGATGCGGTGAGGAGGCGGAGGAGGACGCGATGTGATGAGGCGGCGGATGGATCCATCAACGACGATGACCACCACTACCACTCCCCTCACCACCACCACCCCTCACCATCACCACCACCACCACCCCATCCTCATGCCCAACTGACTGTCCCCGCAATGGCACGGGGACAGTCAGTTGGGCATGAATATTTGGGGTAAGACTCGCGAGTACTCACGAGTATCCGAGATGACTCGGACTCGGTGGTGATGACTCGCGAGTGGACTCGCGATGACTTACGAGTCATCGCGAGTCGAGTCCGACGCGGGTCTGAACTGGACTTCTTTTGGCGTGAGTACTCACGTCACGAGTCGCGAGTCTGACTCGTGTTGGACTCGTTGAGGTCTCTACTCTCCATGTGCCGAATTGGCGTGAGATTGAAGGTGCGCGGTGACCAACACATTTCCTTTGCCCGCTAACAAGTTTCTAGACCAATGCATGTTTCTGTCTGCCCGCTGTGTGCCAGGAAAACAATCTCAACCGCCATGTTTGCCGTGGCAGGTCTACGTCGGCCCGTAGGCCAACTATGTAGCAGCGCATTTATGTATTGTACTTGTTGTGTAGTGCAAATGAATTGATTTTTTATTGTCTCCTAAACGTGTGGCGTCGTAAAATGAATCGAGGTGCCGGAGTGCACTGTGGATATGCCAGGGATGTACGGCAGGGAGACATCAGAGACATCTGAGGGATGGCTAAATATCCCTCAGAGATCATCATCATCCCTCGGTGGAAAGGGACCCTACCCATCAGGGACCATGGGTCTCTGACATCTTCATCATCCCTGGCATCCCTGACCTCCCGTGAGGGATGCCAGGGATGCTAGGGAAGACCCCGGAGCCATAGCTGTAGAAATTAGCCTTTTTGCGCAGTCAGTTGCTAGGATAACCTCAATACAATTGTCCTGCACTTGCTAGAGAGCACAGCCACAGCCATTTTGGGCAATTGATTACCTAATCCTAATAATGCAATGATCATAGCCACACAGCCACATTATGTTATTAAAAATTGCCATCAGCAGGAATTGAACCTGTGACCACTAGATTAATAACAGGCTAAGCAAGTAATATAACCACTACACCATTAGTCTATGAGTACTATTGAACTCAATTGCCTTTTATTACTACTCCCTCAGTTAACACAATCTTTAACCTTCACTTAGGGCAAGGGAAGGAGTATTATATGTTAGTACCCTTCAAAATTATCGTCCCTTTATTTATTAATTGACGTCTTTCCCCGCTCCGCACCCGAACCACCCTAACCTCTAACCCCTAACATCTAACCCCTAACTCTAACCGGACCCTAACCATGGTGCCTGATTACCTAATGTATTATGTGCCTAGATGTGCCTTAGTACCTGAACACATGATGCCTTGTACCTGACTATGTGGTCTTAGATTACAACGATGATAATCCCTAGCAACTGTTAGCCTGACAAGTGCAGGATGTTTGTATTGAGGTTTTCCTAGCAAGTGTAGGGAAAGACGCAAATGCCTACAGCTACAGGTGGACCCCGACGTTTTACTGATGCAACGACCATTTTCCGCTAGCGACCCCAGATTTCTTCTTCATGATGCTTCTATATCGATGGTTGACGCGTTCGACGATGGGCAAAAATGAGAAAGGGAAGGCTGTTTCGATGTGAACCGAGGGTGGACAAGGGCACTATTTAGGACCGAAGTGTGTTTGTTCAATTGGTCACTCCTCATATATCCTGGGCCTGAATCCCAACACTCGGTGTATAGAGAAACGGACATACCGCGCGCGGCAGTACATGAACACGCCTGGAACGCACCGATGAACAACATGCACTTTTCCTTCCACCGCCATCAGCAATGGTGCCAGCGACGAATCAGCTTACAAGAGACGTCGGGGCTCGTTCATGGAATGCGCATTCGGAGGTCTGGGTAGCGTCACTTCCACGTCAGACCCCCGACTGTTGCAGCGGTGGCCGTCGTAAACGTACCAGCCGACACGCCTACCACATTCTCAATGGATCCCGTGTGTTAACGACCGCTATACCGCCTCTCGATCCGCTATCATGACAGGAAACGATTTGTGTCACCCTTCAAGGAGGACTTCATCATCACGCTCCTCCAATCCGTTATTAAATGGCGTCTGCAGTTCAGGAATCGGCCAGTGTACAATGCGTCTTTCGACTGCACTTGTATTGTCTCGGTTCACTTTGTTTGCATACGGCGCGTCGTCCGTGAAGCTTTGAAGATTCGCACTAGCACTCCGTCTGTGGATATTGGCAACGGCATAGTTAACGGACTGAATTTGGACGACCTCAAACAGGACGTTTTCTTTTCTAGACCATACGCCAAACCGCCTGTGAAAAGCCTGAGGCTTCGAAGTCCTCAGGTTTGAGATACGGCGTGTGATAGCGATTAAATGCGACGAGCTAAGGGTAGAGTTTTCATCAGGTATGAAATGATTTGTGTATTGTCTTCATAGTGACTGATTTCTTTTTCACAGGCGAGACCTCTAGGTCAGTATATGCGCTTGGCGAGAGTCGATAAGATTTAATGGGCGCATGCAGCGGTCGGGATTGGCGCAGCGGAGTATCAATCACAGGACTGCCTGACGCTTAATGGCGTCCGTCCGGGATTGTGATTTACTTGCTGCAGGTTCTCTTCCTTTTCCTTCGGTGCGAGATCCTTCTAACATTCACTCAGTGTGGATTTACGGCGGAGGCTACAATAATGGGATGACATCGCCAATCTCTTTTATATTGTCCAAGAGACGGATGAACTTCGGATTTGACCTAAATCGTCTTCTTCTCCTGCTGTAATGTCAGATTTTAAAATGTTACTCAAGTTTTGGGGTTCATGATAAAGCTGATTCTCTTCCATCGGTGGCTTACTGTTCAAGCACATTAGCCTGGAGGGCGTCGTTAAAGCGCGGGACGACCATTATCTTTAACCAGGGCTTGAAGAGGTGACTGGTATGCTCTAGCCAACGCACAGGCGGATGTCCATTTCACCCGATTGACTTTCGCCTTACTGCTTCGGGACAGTATGTTCTTATATTGGCAACTGCTAGATGACATCTGAGCATCTCAGTGTTTCGCGGTGTTGAGCGAACTCATTTGGAGAGGACAGAGAAAATACTGTACCCGGAAGTAGAAGGGAAGATACAAGAGGTATTTCCTGGCGCCGTGTTCTGTGTTCTTTCTACTCTGGGTTGGGGATGAGTAGAATGTTCAGTACACCTTGATGATCTGAACGGAAACGCGTGGTTTAACAAGCTAGTGGTTACAGGTCGTACGGTAAAACCATGGTGCACAAGCAGCTGGGTGCGTTCAAATGTATACTTACCCTTGACATTGACCCGCCTTTCTCATCTCGGCTGGCCTATAAAAAGCAAAGAACACCCTTCCGGTGGAGACGCGGGAAGGCCTGCCGTATACTGGAAGCGAGTTCCGGATGTCCCGCATCTGTGATAACAGTCTTCTCCATCCGTTTCTCGAAATGTATCCGCTGTACGCCACTGAACGCGTTGTCGGACAGTATGTCGTCGAAAGCATCATAGATGGCTGTCAAAGATGCGATGTGGAAGAAGTCATCAAATGTCAATGTGAGTTCAGAAAAATGACCAGGTACACCTGAGTTGGCGAGGCTCTGCAACGTCGAAGAGAACCAGATGAAGAATTGGTACTCCAGGGTCGGCCTCGAGCCACCGACTTTTGCCCGGTGATGAGCTATGTGACTAGAAGGGATCGGAAAACTGATATATAACAAACACACACACACACACACACACACACTAACTAAAACAAGTAAACACAGCGAACAATGATCTTGAACAGACGTTTCGGAGAAGTCTTAGTCAAGTCCAATCGAACAGTTCGCTCCGGAGTCTACTCCGCAATTGGAGTCGGAGTTTACTCCGAGGTTGATTTGAACGGGGGAGGTGGGATGCCTTCTAACACAGAATATGCTCGAATGCGAGTAAGATGGGTGGACTACGCTCGTGTGACAAATAGGACTAGCCACCAAATACAAGCCGGCCCGTATGGATTACTGGACAAAGCGGTCTCGACTTTTAGTCAAGTGAACGCCTCCAGGGTTTTACGGGTCTCCGCTTGACAACGAGAACCGTAAGGTTGTTAGACCTGGTTACTGGGATTCCGTTCGAAAAGGCTGCTGGCGCAATTCTACAGAGGTCGCTGCCAAGTCTTAAACCACAAACGGTGGGGTCTAATTCGTCCGAGACGGAGTTTTAGATGAGATTGGTTGAACTACTTTAGAATCCTTATTCCAAGACTTCCCTCAGGTTTTAGCTATAACCCGGAGGGCGATCGCGAGCCCCGCTGGAATGCGGAACGCCGACTGTACACTCGGGCTAGCACCAGTATCGGGCTACCTTAGTTTCGGAACTCGTTTTTCTTTCAGGGATGGTCTTTGCGTTCGGGGAGCTTCTCGATTTCGCAGTACTTTACTTGACTTTTTGTAGGACCGGAATTTCAAGGCTCAACACAAGAGTCTTAGATTCACTCAGATATAGTGCGTAAAATGCTTTATACTGGGTGCCACCAAAACTGGGGCTTTACACGACGAAGGAGCACACTACTTATACAAAACGGGAGAGCCCAGATTACTGCTTATTGTTTTACCCTACTCCGCTCCTTTATTGGTTACCGTTCCTCCGTCTTTGCTTATCACCTTCTCCGGTGACCGCGCTTTATTACTTTACTTCTTCTCCTCGCTGCGGACGTGTTGAACGTCCAATAAGATCACTGCTTAGTGAGCCACCCACTGCTGCGGAGTTCGTCCGCACATGGGGGAGATGTCACCGGACGCGTGAACGCATGGTGGGATGGTCCTTTCTTGAGGGTCGGTCTGCTATTTTCATCGGTGCTGTGTCGTTCGCGCGCCGGGAAACCTTGTTCGGTGGGTTATGACTCGATTCCACTGGTTATCTCGGAGATGGGCTTATCATCTGACCTATTTTCCTGAATGGCCGTGCATCCCCGACGCTTATGCTCATAGCACATGATGTTACGGTTACTAGAGGGGTACACCACTCAATAGACCTTTCTCCATTGAGGACCTAGCCCCTGTGCTAAGACATATCTCTGTTCGGGTGCCACGCTTGAGACGCTTCTCGTTGTCCGCTTCAATTGCGGAGAAGGTTTATCACGTGGTACACCGTGTGGTAATTCCTTACGTGCCGGCTAAGCCGGTTCCAGGGTACAGATCAGTCCCTTTTGTCTCGGGGATCTAACGGATACCATTTCGAGGCTGGTAGAGCCGTGGTGGCTCGGCGATCAAGGTTTCAGGAGAATCAATGATGTACTTCTGGTCCGAGATTCTTTTCGGACTTTCAGGGTTAGAGTTTATTTGTTGATTCCGGCATCTTAATTGTTGACTTTGCTACAACCTCCAGAGAGGCGGGAACGCGTTCACGGTCTCTGAGCTGAACCATGTTCTAAAACCGCTACTGGTCAGGTAGCAGCCGCCGGCCTTGTCGACTGAACTATTGGTTTGGACTGAGGATAAGGATGTTTTGACACGCTCTTGGTTGTTTATGCGCCACGGTAATATTACCGAGGGTTTGCGGAGTTTGTCTCCGCAACCGTCAAGGAGTCCGCCGTCGTCCTACGGAGGAGTCTCCTATGGGCTATTGTGCCCCGGAGCTCAGCTCGTGAGTTGTTATTAGCTATTCCGAAGTCCTGGTTTTGACACTAAAATGCGCAAAATTCTTGGATTTTGTCTCATAACCTTACATTGCGTATCACCGGGAAAAGGGAAAGACTTTGAGATGCTCAAAGTGCAACCCATTGAGCAGATGTGTATTCATCTGAGCGAGGGCTCTACTGTAGACTTTTAATCAATTCGTCAGTCACAGGTCACAGGCGACCTGGATTTGACGAAATGTCACACTTGTCACTCAAAATTTCGCGAAAACTGGCCCAGCGGGGCCCCGCCGTCCTCCCGCCGCCGCTCTGCGGCGGCGGCTATTACCGCATATAGTAATCTGACGAATTCAAATTTTCGTCAGGCCAGTCACACGTCACATGGCCTGACGAATTAAAGTATACAGTACTGGACATGACAACTAAAGAGATAATGAGCACTGGTTGGCAGCTAGGCATGGGTGGTCACGAACATAATGGCAATTCCAGATGAAGAGTCTTGAGTTGCAGAGTTGGTGCATGCTCATCAGTAAAGCAGGATTTGAGCTGTAGTAGGTGGTAGAAATGCCATTTTCCGATATTTCAGTGTAGAGTATGTAGACTACCGTGCGCTACGGCAGTTCTACGGACTCGGCAAGCTTTCGGCAATGTCCTGTCCTATTTGGCCTATCGATCACTCTCTGCGACAAACTACTACATGCTGCCATAGTTCTCTGCAGGCTCTCTCTACCAAGCACCCTACCAGCACCTCTCTGTCCTTCGCAATTTTGCCTAAGTTCATATCGACCAGCCCTAAAGCGCTGACGCGGCCCCTTCGCTTACAGATCTGGAAAGTTGAACATCTTCCTTCCACTCACGACAACCGACAACCGCGAAAGACTCATGGTATGACAGGACGAGTTCAACGGTGCGTTATCCTCATCTCACATTATTAATGTGCTCACTCTATTCTCATCAGGAAAAGCACTTTGGCATCTGGTTGACTTAAGTTTAGATCCCTACTTCTGGTTGACGCAAGGGACCTAAGTTGCCAGAGACAACTCAAAGTAACTTCAAGCAACTTAGGGATCAGTCTCCCGCCAGAGTTGGTATAAGTCCCCAAGAGTTAACTTATGCTTCACCTCTTCTCCCCAAGCTGCTGCAAGTTCCCAATAGGTGACTTGAGTATATATCATACCATTGAAATAGCTTTAGTCATCTTTGTGCACCGAGAGTACATGCTTAAAACTTCAGTCAGCATAATTCAACTTAAAACTACTTCAATTCAGCAAATATACAGATACATAACGACAGCAGTGACCAAACACCGACACAGCGATGAACCACGCAACCAAATGAGACTAACTAACAGACAATGACAAGGACCACTGTTCCACTTCATGCAGTCCTTAGTAGTGTCGTCACAGAATTCGCGTCGGTGTCATCCGGTCTTCACTCAGCGAAGACCGGGCCGCAAACATGGCACTAGGCTAAGCAGTAATCACGGGAGGACACGAAGAACAGCGAGGCCCGCAACAACAGAAAAACGTGCGTGATCGGTACCAGTCGTTGGTGGATAGAAATTTCGCAGAGCGGGTAGTCAGCGAGACGGCGCGAAAATAGAAGAGAAGAACACACTTTTGAGCCGGAGTAGTCAGATCACTAAAAGAGAGAAGGAGTAGAGCAGTGAAAATTGTTCATCGTGATGGTAGAAGAAGGGGGGAGCAATACCTTTCGTCGGCTGGGATGCCGCCGAAGAATACTGCGGTAACAGGCCTGCTGCGGCCGTGAAAACGGTGGGCGTCGACGCGTTGGAATCGTCGTCATCGCCGAACTCGTTGTGGCTGAAGTGGGACACAAGGGCCTGTCCTAGGCCAGTTAGAATGAAAAGGAAATGGAGCAAGAAGAAATATGCACAGATTGAGGCTGGATGCGTCCGCGGCAGCTTCCTGCCCTAAATCCGACTCCTTGCCTCGTTGGAGGCGCGAACGAGACGGCGCAGGGGCGAATGCAGCCTCTTGAAGCCCGTTGTCATCCTCATGAAGGGCTGCTGCTCCATCCCGGAGGCTTACGCGTTCGCGCCGCGCTCCCTGTAAGAGCAGAAGGGCGAGGAGTCGTCCCATCGACAAATGTTGCTGCTCCGTCCTGGAGGCTGACGCGTTCGCATTCCGAAGGGTGAGGGCAACGAGATATAACGTGTCCTCCTGCACTGGGAGTGCTGCCTCGCTGGGGCTTACGCTGATTGTCGTCCATGGACGGCGTAAACAGGGCGACCAAAGAGCTTAAAAATAATGAGTTCAACAAAAATAAACGAAGACCGAAGACGACGTACTATTTTGAGCTGGACGCGTCCGCGACGCCGTCCAGTCCAAATCCTGACTGCCGGCATTGTTGTAGGAACAAAGATGACAGCGCGGGAAGCAGGCTAGCCTCCGCGATTGTCCAAGACTGCGGCAGCTAAAGCATGTGCGTTCTGTTTGCCGTAAGAGCAGAACGACGAAGTTCGCGCAGGAGAAGCAGTTTCCGATCGCAGTTTGGTGGGCGCGTTCGTCCTGTACTCGTCGTTGGAGCAAAAAAGTCGTCCTCTTCCTCAACGGCTGTGGTAAGAAGTCCCGCGTTCCAATAAAGCCGGCGCCGTCGCCCAGCACTGTTGCTGCTCCACGTTGGAAGCTTATGCAGCTGTTCGCCCGTAGTCGTTGTCATCCAGACTCCGAATCCATATTGACGAAGCAGCCTCGACGGAGGGCTTACGCGATCCACAGTCGCAGTCCACGAACGGCGTGCCCAAGACAAAATCGGGAGAGAGGAGATCGCAACATGAGTGAACGGAAGATCGTGGTCGAAGACCAAGTCGTGCCAGTAAGAGATCTGATCGAGCTGATCAAAATCCTCTTTCCAGCCTCTTTTCTCCCTACCACATCCTGGTCGACGACAGCGTGCTTGGCCTCTTGTGTCTTGATTTCTTTTACTTCCTTCTGTTTTCTTCGGATTTCTACTGGCCGTTGCTTCGGATTTCTACTGGCCGCTGCTTGCCTGCTTCGGGCCTTCTGATGTCTTTCGCTCGTCCGGACCTGCGAAAGACAAACTCTTTATACGACTGCCATCTGAACGCGGGTCTGCTCTCAAGAGCGACATCGATGGATGACGACGATAAGAGCAGCGAATGTCTGCAACGGATAGTCGGGTTCGACGGCTTTTTAATCCACAGAGAGCTGTACAAGGATCCGACATTAGGCACCCAGCCTTCTGGACATGCCATAGACTCGGACGATTCCCACTGGTAGATGCGGTGAGCTGCCCATCCCACGTATCAAGGGAGCTGTTCATATCTCTTTGCCGCGGCGCCGGCGACATGGTGTGAATGTGTTTGGTGCGGTGCCAGAGCGAAAGATGATATAAAGGTATACGTTCATTCTGCTTTGTGACAGCGGGCTGAGTATTTGGGCAGACTACATACGACACACCATTCCCGCCTTGTATGGTGTCGCATTCATGTTAACTTTGCACTGAAGACTCTCATGATGACGAAGGTGGGCGACAGGTTGCCTCGTTCCTCGCGACGACGTCTGTACTTTACCCCAACCAGCCTGTAGATGAGGATATTCTATACTTCAGTTGTATTACCTTGCATGATGTGTATTCTTGTCTGGAACTGAGAGGCTGAAGAGCGAGTTTCCCGCTTATGGGAAACTCACCATGTAAGCTCACCGGCGTCGTAAACACCTTGCTGACCAACTTCGATCGGAAGTGTTATTATTCTTTGTGTCGTACCACCATGAGGGTTCTCCGCCACCACCACCACACCATCTCCGACGTCGTGTCATGACTGGCCGCTCGACCTTTCACATTCACAGCAGACACAATTTGACAGCTGGCCTATGGAGAGCCAGGCCGACCTTGAGCAGGGCTTTGTAGGCCAGCTGTCAGCTTTGTGTCTGTTCTTTAGCTCCTCCTTTTCACTTCAGCTGAAAAGTTGTGCAAGTCCATCTGCCGACGACTTCCGTCGGGCCTCGGCCGTCGTCAACATCACGTGCATGTTAGTTTTTCGTTCGATCGCGGGAATGTAAGTCCGATCATCTGTTTCCTTCCTTTCACGACCACCGTCTTTCACAGTGGCCAGGCATATTTGGAGGAAAATAGTGTAACTGTCGGTGAGCGTTCTTTTGAATTCTTCCTTAACGACTAACTGCATGCTAATAGGATGATATGAACAGACTACGACGCCCTCAACCCCCGGCCACAACGACCACCTAACGACGACCAAGGCAACGTGTCAGGTCCACCACGATACTTATGACTCAACTCCATGCCCACACCCCTTCACATCCACAATTTCACGCCGAGCAAGACAACAACAAGCAGGACCTCGAGAGTAGCATGCCCTTGAGGACAACGGCAAACAAGAGCTCGAAAATAGCGACACAGGGCGAGGACAACAGCAGCAAGGACACCAAGCACGGGCCAGCGACGATACCCAGCCAACATGACAAACAGCGACGGCACTGGGAACGACAACAAAGATGAGACCGAGGACCATAATGATGCTCACCTTTGTCTCACCATGATGACAGCGGCGTAGTGGTAAGTCTTTCCCTCCCTCCATATTCACAGCCTACTGACATTTACGACAATTCGCGCCGGAGGCTGTTGACGGGCATTGACAGGTGCGTCCGTAACCGCTGTTGTGGGCGGTATCCACTCTTTACTGACTGTGAATAAGGACAACAACGACACACCCAGGACAACGACGACGCACCCAGAACAACAACGACGCACCCAGGAGGATGACGACTGACCCCACCACCAAGAATGGCGGTGAGCGACCCCAAGCAAGTCCACTGACGTGGACGACGAATACGACACCCAATAGCACTAGAGACCTCAACGAGTTTCCGGATCACAAGGAAACTCGAGTACTTGATCCGGTCGGGGGTCTCGGTGATCCGACTCGTTTGATCCGCGGATCGATAACAAGTCGGATCACACACGGATCGCGAGTACGGCCTTGGAGGCACGAGTACTTGCCGCGAGTACTCGGTCTGACTCGCAATTATGTAGATATATATTTAAGCTAAATTTAGAAATTTTTTGTAAGTTAAACGGGCCCTTGCGTGGCCCAAATGAGCCGTTCGCGTGAATTTCTCGCAAATTCTCACGATCCGGCAAATGCCGACAGGCCGCGTAAGCGTGCGATCGGGTCATTTCACTTGCTTCGTACCATCACTACCACCACCCAGAGTGCGACGATTGTCGCCTCTGCTGCTCTGACGATTGTCAGGCGGCCTTTGGGGTGTGTGTTTTGACCTTGGCTGCATGCCAGGTGCTGGATCTTTGGCTTGGCACCGTGCCGAGCCTGCTGCTGCTGTCTCTGCGACAGCAGCAGAGGACGACAACGACGACTGGACCGCGGACGACGGAGGACGATATTGTGATGACGCTGGACGCCGCCGATGCATGAGGATACCAACAATGTGTTCACGAGGACGCGTCGACGACCATACCAACAACAAGATGACGCGGCGATGGTGGCGGCGGCGGGATGGCGAGCCAAGGCGAGAACAGTTTCAGGTGAGTTTTTCTTCCTTTTTCTTTATTCACTGCCATCCCACCACCACCACCATCACCACCATCTCACCGTCACTCCCTCCATCACCACCATCACCACCTCCACCCTCAGTCCCTGCTTCATGCACGGCTGAGTGTCCCCGTGCAATTGCCCGGGGATGCTCGTCGGGCATGAATGGACTTTGGGTTAGGTGAATGCACGCGATGTGACGTGCGAGTATTTTTGACTCGTTGGCAATCCGGATCGCCAACGAGTACTCGCCAGAATCGCGAGTACTCGACTCGTTTGACTCGCGAGTAAACGCGAGTCGAGTAAAAGGCGGATCACGGGTACGCGCTTTGGAGCGCGAGTACCCGCTTGATGGATCGCGAGTCATACCCGAGTATGACTCGTTGAGGTCTCTAAATAGCACCATGAACGCCACATTGAATACGGCACTGAGCCAGACAGACGCTCGTCAGCAACAATCAGGCTCACAGGCCATTGTAACTGCTCGGTTCGGAGCACACAGGCCATTGTAACTGCTCGGTTCGGAGCACACATGCCGAATGGCGTCCTTTCGTATGTTGTCTTTGTCTTCCACACAATGTAACATACTGAATGCTGCATTTTTCTAGGAATGCCATGGCCATGGTGCAGGCATCGACACCGCATCGTCATCGTTGAGGATGGCGATCATGTATGATGAGGACCTGCCACCTGGATCACACATGGGGCAACAAGGATGATGCACAATGGAGGACGATAACTATGTTGCATGGTACTATACTAATCTTCATGTATCTATTCCGGAATTCTATACTATCCTTTGCATCTCATATCATGATTGTGTGCCGGCTGTTCGAAAGGTATCAGTAAGGGATCTTATAAACACTTAGGTATCTTTGATAGTGTCACAAGTTAGCTTTGACGCTGCTGAAGATAACTAAGGAACAACTAAGATTAACTTGAATGCAACTTCAGTTGAATTCTACACAGCTCAGGTTAACTGAAGTTGACTTGAAGTTAACTTGGGAATGCATGCAGGTGTAGACTGTGTCCTGAGTTGATCTGGCTGCATCAGAGACTTCTAAGCTCTCGGTTAACCAGATTCCCTTAGGTTAACTATAGTAAACCTAGGTCCAAGACCCATATTCCTGATGCTGCAATGATATTATATAGATAGCCGCACAGTAAATATCTTCCCCATCGTCTGCGACCGAGCACCATCTGCGACCACGGCGAGCACCATCTGCGACCACGGCGAGCACCATCTGCGACCACGAGTGCCAACCGCAGCAAGCACCATCCGCGACCACCTGCGACCACGAGTTCCAATCGCAGCGAACACCATCCGCAACCACGAGTTCCAATCACAGCGAGCACCATCCGCGACCACGAATTCCAACCACGGCGAGCACTGACCACCACCACCGTGCACGAGCACCGCATGCATGGCGAGCATGACCGCAAGCATGCACGGCAAGGACATTTGCTTGCGCAACCAGGACGACAACAAGCATGGTGCTGAAAGTAACCAGGAGCACCTCGAGAGTAACAGCGAGCAAGGTAAATATCATCACTCCCAACATTTCTGAGGCTGACCGTGAACACATCAAGCCACCCGTAGGTACCTCAACAATAACTACGGCGAAGGTCAACGTGGTGCGGCAAAGACCACTGAGCATAGACGCACTGGCAGTACAGGGATCAGGCAAGTACCACAATGACCATTGCTCCTAGTTAGTAGTCGCTGACTTCCTGCAGGTGAATAATAAGCACAGAGAACGCACCTCAACATGACCGCGAGCCTTGTAGACGCTCTTACCAACACGGCAGTCCCACCTCCCAGCAGCAAGACATTGGTTCGCATGGCGAAGATGAGTACAAGCATCCCGACCACGATGACCTCGAGCACCATCTCTGCCCTGTAGAATAGTATCACACATACCTCTCGCTCCTGTATAATAGATTTAAAGAAATCAAATTTCATTCATATACTCTCTAATGGTGCGAAGAATACAAACAAAAAATTGGATTTGGCGGCACCTATTCCGGTACTGTTTGGGATGGATTAGAGGGAGACTGCGGTGCTCTACCGTAGAGCTACCAAATGGGATCAGATAAGTGCACTACCTATAACTACAGAGGAACTGCAGAGCACCGTGTAGATGGGGAGTGTCTACCGTTCTACGGCACTGCACAGCACTCTGTAGCACTCTGTAGTGAGTTCTGCTTTACTGATGCTGCAGAATATTGGACCAGATGGTCAGGCCGTCGTTCTGGTGCACGACGACCTCCAGGTGCTTGAGACTCGGAAACATTGTCTTGTGCTTGGATATCTAATACCCCATGTCCTCCTCAAAGATATCAGCCCGCCACAGATCCACGCGCAGGAATTCGAGCCCTGGAAGTGGCATGATATTCTTTGCCGTGACGACTCCGCGATCGTCGAAGGCGTCATAATCATAACCGCCATCCTGCTGCAAGCTAACCCGCTTGGTCTTCGTGTTCTCCAGATATGAAAACATCTCCCCGAGCTGAGTATCATAGGCAAGACCGTGAACGACAATCGCGTCAAGGGATGATGTGTGCAGGAATGCACCGAATGCCTTTAGGAAGCGTCGGTTGCTGTCAGCCCAGGGTATGCAGTCACTGGTGAATGTGATATCCATGGAAATCAAACGAGGCATTAGGCTGAATAGAGCGGAAAGAGCGGCGATGCAACTTTCGCTTTCTGGAGAATTGGTGGCTAGCTGAGACATGGTGACATGGCGAATGTAGTTTTGGAGGTGGGGGTAGCAGCGGAGATGCGCGGGGAGATGAGTTATGCAAGAATTGCGTTGACAGGGGATGGACCATGCTCGAGCAACGAGCGCGTAGTGCCTGAGGAACCGTGGGGCTTTTGCGTCGTCGGGGAGATGGGTTAGAATTATTTCGACAAGTTCAGGGGGAAGAGGAGAGCTCATTATGGAGCTAGGGAGACATATATTCGTCAGAATTATGGAAAGATTACGAAGGACTTGTATGTACCTAGCTAGTAGCGAATGATGGAAGGATGAAAGAAGTTTGAACGGCACATTGACGGCATCGGACCAGAAGATTAGACCTTACATAATCTCCCAATAGGTCAGTGTTTCCCTCGTGACATGACGTGTTGAGATCAGCTCCCAACCTGGCCAAACTGCTTTCGCCCAATTTCGCCCTGTGTTTGCTCATCCCCTCTGTTGTCCAGTATTCTTCACAATTTTCTCTTTCAAATGGAGCATCACCTGCTTTGCCGCGAATATGCATAATTAGCCTCATCTCTAAAACGTCGCTCGACATGTCGGCGCCGTGCAATGCGGATTCTCGTCGCGCGTGCTTGCCAGCTCCCAAGCAGTGATTCACTTCGCGGAACTGACATTCACCATCATAAATTCCTTGTGGCATGGCAGTTCTTCGATGACAGTCTGTCCCATGAGGTGTCTGGTCCCATGCGAGCAAGTGTCTCCGGTATTGGTAGAGCAAATACAACCGGATATGCCTCGACTAGCGGCCAAGAAAATTTTATGTTTTGCTTACTAGCATCTCGCAATCGTTTGGACGTTAGTGTTTCATTCCCGATTAGGGACTCGTTCCTCGGAAATTCCTCTTCCACCACCATCAGGACTCGGTTCTTTCTCTTCGAATCGTCTGACTCCCTTTACCTGCCAGATTCAAGCTTGCTAGATTCAGGTCCAGGTCCTACTTCATTCCCCCGTGTGGTGTCTCGCAGGTTTCCGCTTCTGACCGGTCGACCTCTAGCGCAGATCCTCGAACCGCTTTTAAATTTCCCTAGCTTCTCCTCTATGGTGCTCGGAGAGACTTTTTTCCGAAGGCGATGTGAATACTGTACACTTTAATTCAATTCGTCGGTCACGGGTCACAGAGGATCCGAAATCGACGAAAAGTCACAAGAGTCACAGCGAAAATTGAGAAAAAGTCCTCGGCGGGGCCCCCGCCAGCCTCCCGCCGCAGCTCCGCTGTGGCGGCAATTACCATATATGGTAATTCGACGAAACCATAATTTCGTCGGACCGGTCACAGGTCACATGGCCCGACGAATTGAATGAAAGTCTACAGTAATCTTATCTGATTTGATTACCATGCGGATCAAAGCTACCCTCCACTTTCACCTCTCCATAGCTCTCTCCATCCGCCTCAGAAACAGTCAGAAAGTTCCAAACCACGAGTTCATGTTGTTCCGCGCCGTCTTGGCTTTTCCGTTGCAACTGACAATTTTACAGTACACTCCGGCGTAGTATAAAGTAGCGGGCTTTGTGTTCTCCGAGTCGCCTCCACTTTCGGATATGCTCTCTGCGCGTGCCTTTGCGGCTTCGTGTGCCCTGCTGTATGGCATTGGACAAGTCACCGGACAATCCACTCCTGTGAACACGAGCTATGGTAAGATCATTAACACGCTCAAACCATTTGCTCATATGTCCTAGATGCCATTGTTGTGGGTGCCGGTATTGCTGGTATAATCGGTGTGTCACCCATTCTCCATCTCGGTCATAGTAACCTGATGATTTCCCTAGTCGCTGAGCGCCTGGCCGAAGCAGGATCCAGCGTCCTCCTACTGGAGCGCGGAAACGCGTCGCTGTACTCTTCAGGCGGGGACCGAACCTTGCCATGGAAGGACACGATTACCATCTTTGACCTGCCTGCCAATGGGTACTTACTTTTGACGTTGGACGACACCAGTTTCTTCTGCACCGATACGGCATCGGTGGCTGGATGTATACTTAGTGGTGGAAGTGTGGTCAATGCCCTCGTGTGGGTGAAGCCCCAACCGGCGGACTTTGAGAACTGGCCTGCTGGTGAGTTTGTCTTTCATCATACGCTGGTATTTGTTTGCTGATGAACGAACTATTTAGGTTGGAGCTGGGATGATGTTGAGGCATCTGCTAAGAGACTGTACGAACGCAATCCCGGGACCACTCTCCCTAGTGCCGATGGGAAGTTGTACAACACTGCCGTCTACGATATCGTGTCGAGTCTTCTCGCTAATAACTCGTGGACTCAGGTCGATGCCGTCGCTAGTCCGGAAGAGAAACACTAGGTCTACTCCCATCCGCCTTGGAATATCCTAAACTCGCGGTGCGCAGGCCCAGTCACGACGTATCTCCCCTTGGCCAAATCGTTCGACAACTTTGAGCTTAGGTTGGATACGATGGTTACTCGTGTCGTTCGTAATGGGTCGACGGTGACTGGCGTTGAGATTGAAACTTCATCGAAGTCGACACGTGAAGTAATCAGTCTCAATCCAAATGGGAAGGTTATCCTTGCAGCTGGCGCGGTAGGTTTTTAGTTCCTTCTTTCGGTGATAAAAGAAACTGACGTGAGAGCAGTTATCCACGCCACGACTTCTCTTCAACTCGGGCATCGGTCCTTCTGAGCAAATCTCCATTGTGCAATCCGGTGCCACGGGGATAACGCTTCCAGATGAGAGCAAGTGGATCGAGTTGCCTGTAGGAACAGTCATCAAAGACCACCCAACTTTCTCGATAACGGTCAAATCTGCTGCTGGCTTCGATGTGTATAACTACACGGCCGTCAATACCGCCGACGCCAACTCAACCGATACGGAATTGTACAATTCGGCCGGGTCTGGTATTCTTTCGCAGCCAGGTACGTTCGATTATTGCTACGCTTCTGTCCTCGTTAACTGGTTGGTATAGGTCAACACATTAACTTCTGGACGTTGGTGGAAACAAACAGTACGACTCGCTTCATACAAGTGTCACGAATCGCCTTCCTCGTGACTTAGGCCCCTTTCCTTTTCCTTTCTCTTTCCCACACCCCTATCTGCCACATGGCAATCCACGCAACTTTGGCAAGGTTGCCAAAAGTTGCGTGCAGAGCACAGCCACATTCCCACGCATGTGATAACCTCGAAGTCGGTTCAACCTCAGTGGATATCCGAAGTTCATATGCAACCTCCATCACCTGAACACCCGGATCGTTACATCGGACCGCCCAGATGACTTAGATAGATGGATGGACACGGTTATATACACATCACCTTGTAGATAGTTCCCCACTCTGTTCTCCTTTGTCTCCGTACTACACAGTCCCCTCTGTACTACGTCGAGCTAGCACAGTGTCCTCTACGCTTTATCATCTATCATTCTTATCGCATCTCTATTCTCCGCTCCTCTAGTCGCGGCCCGAGCGGTCTTGTGCTCACATGGTCACTGTTCTTGACATTAGAACAGAGTCTACTACGCTCGCCCCGCGTATGTCCTGCACCGAGGACTCTTGCACTGCCGACTACGATCATCTCCCCGATTGCCCACGTCGTCCCCGAACTACCAAGCTTACCTTGAAGAAGGCATCTCCTGGTGAGAGAATCCTAGATAACCACGCCGCCTTCTGCTTGCACCTCCCCATAGTTGCACAATATCGGCAGTACCTGCGCCGAGATCAACGTGATCAACGTTCCCACCCATACCGTCGACCACCTCCTACCTTCGTCCCCGCCAAATACACCTCTGCATAAACCCCCTTCATCACCACGTCTTTCTCAGCCCCGCAGTACGTCACTGCCGCTGATCTCACAGATCCAAGACCTCTCCCCACCTCTATTATCGGCACTAACAACCTACGCTATTTCGATATCAAGGGTGTTGGCAATCGAGAGATCAGATTCCATCACCTCGACCAATCCCGACGAACGAGTAGGGTGGTACTACAGAGCGAACTCAGAAAAGTCTTATTTCATCGAACTCCATCATCTTCCCGATCCACCTAGTGACGACGAAGAGCAGGATACCCAAGCTGAGTCTGCCCTTACACAGCAATTAGCCACTGCCCTAGCTCCCCTTGCAGCATCTGGACATCACATAGGGCGATCCCCTGCTCTCTCTCGCATCACAACTCCCATTGTAACCTCATCATTACCCCTTGCACCTGAACCCCCCGTCGTCCATACACCATTTGACGACGACGAAGACGACGAAAACCCCTTAGATAACGAGAACCCAGAATCTCCTGATCGCACTACCCGATCTCCTCCACCGTCTCCATCACCGCCCTCATCTCCATCGCCGTCACCACCACCCGCTGCTATCGCTGTCATCCCTCGACCAATGTCTCGCTCAGATCGCGGTAACAAACCCAAGCCCTTCAATGGCGACCGCGGCCAGTCGCGCCTCTTCATCCAAGAGCTCAACAATTTCCTCCGTCTCAACACTGCCAACTACACCACGGAGGCTGACAAAGTCTCCTTCTTCTTCACTTGCTTCGAACGAGAGACCACTGCAGGCGAGTGGGCCTCGAATGGAATAGAAGCCTACGACGAAGAGCAGCTCACCACGTTCACTGGTACGAAGGTCTGGAGTACGATCGCTAACTGCATCACCCAGTTCAACAATGCCTTTGGTGCTCTTGACCCCACCACCGCTGCTCGCAATGACCTCGACTCTCTTCGTCAACGAGGAGACTTTGCGTGCATTGACGTGTTTATGACCCGTTTCGAGACCCTGGCGATGAAGTCCAAGTACGAAGACGCCGCCCTCATCCACTTCTTTAAACAGGGCATTCGTCACGAACTTCGCACCATCATCACCAATCAACACCCCCAGCCCACTACCCTTGCAGAGTGGAAGATAGAGCATGCCACGAGTCTAAACCCGGGTCCGGCGGGTCGAGTTTGCGCGAGTTTGCATATCTGAAGTCCGAACTTGCGACTTGTCTCAAACTCGCGAGTCGCAGGTCTAAAACTCGCGAGTTTGCGAGTTTTTGACGAGTTTTGAGCCATAACCCACTCATATCACCTCCAACTGAGGTCAAACTAATGCAAACATGATCTCTATAGCCTATTGCAGCTCTATTAGATCATATTCATATGTATAACACAGTTTATATGCATAATATTATATCTTAACTGACTACCGGAACCTGCGCAAGTACTTGCAGAATGCTCCAACCTCAAACCTGCGACTTGCGCGAACCCGGGTCGCAAGTCGCGAGTCGCAGGTTACCTGCGAGTTACCTGCGCTGGCCGAAACTTGTGGCATGCTCTACGAGGAAGACTCGAGTTGTCAACCTGGAGAACTCCCGTGCCGCTTTGAGGGCCGAGTCGTCCACTCGGTACTATCCTTCGCGCAACACCCAGTCCTCGCGCTCCAACAGCGCACCAGCCCAGGATATGGGTGTTCCTATGGATGTTGACGCGCAACGGCGTTCCTCAGGTGCAAATTCCAGCTCTGATAGACTTACGAGACTGACCCCAATGGAAAGAGAACGTCTTCGCCGCCAGGGCGCCTGCTTTAAATGCCGTCGACCTGGGCACATCTCTCGCGACTGCCCCGTCCGCGATCCAAGACCCAACTCCACCTCCCAATCAGCTGGCGATCCATCCGCAGCACTGACGTAGCTGCTGCTGATACCCCAGTTGCATCCATATCGACGGCCCAACCCGGCGAAATTCGCGACACGATCAAGGAACTGAGCGATGCGTTTAACCGCATGAGAGGGCTCCAGGGAGAAGAGAAGGCGGAGGCGGCCAATTATTTGAAAGATTTTGTTGCGCATTTGGATTTTTAGAGCACTCCCCCACTGCAACGTTGGGAGGAGTTGTACGATATACTGCTGGAAGTGCCGGGCGAAATAAATTTTCGGTTTTGTCATCCCTTTGTGAGCGTATTCATCCCTCAGAACTGCGGATGTCAGCAATCACAAGAAACCGACAGACACCCTCACTCGTACTCCGAACTGAGTTCATCGGAAAACTATCGGCAGGCAAATCGTTGCTCAAGCGCTCATTGACAGTGGCGCTGAAGGAATCATTATTAACAACAAATTCGCTGAACGACACCACTTCACTCTTCTTCCTGTTCCCACTCCCTTCCCCGTTCGAAATGTTGATGGATCTGAGAATGTCATGGGCTACGTCACTCATTTTACTCTTCAACGTGCACGAATTTACAATCACGACCGCACAGCGCATCATGAAGAGGAGATTGAACTCTATGTCACCGGCATTGGTGATCATGACGTGATCCTAGGGACTGACTGGCTTGATGAACACAACCCCGAGATCGACTGGGCAGGTTCAGAGCTTCACTTTACACGGTGTCCGGCCTCTTGTATTCACCGGCCTGAGAAACCGGTCACCCATGTACTGTACTATTACGGGCTGGTCTTCGCATAACGCGTAACGGGGGGGTCTTTTGATCTTATCGGACCCCGCCGATCGCCTGGAAATCCTAATCGGGTTTCCATCAAATTTTTTTTTGAAAAATCTGTGAAGACTTGGCCGTAATAGTACAGTACGTGCCAAAGCTAAACAAACCCCTGTCATTGCTCACACCCAACCTCACGAACCCTCGACTGCACCACCGAGACTACGAAGTCAAGTGGAGCGACCCCATCCCAGGCGCGGTTGCTAAACCGGTACAGCGCCGTGCTGGAAGACGTTGTCCTGTTCGTGTTTTCAACCATGTCCAAGTACCTGTTGTCCTTTTCACCGAAGATGAAGAAGAGGAGCTGGATGTCGAACCAGTCTGGACGCAGGATGTCTTCGAACAGCATTACTACCATGACGATTATCCCCGACCTGCCTCCAAACCACCTGATCCCACCGACATCCATATTCGAGCCACATTCACGAACGCGCAGAAGTTAGCTGAAGCGGCTCAAGCGCAAGCTAAACCGGACAATCGTCCGCTCAAGGAGTGTGTTCCCTCCCCATATCATGCCTTTCTCACCGTCTTTGACAAGTGAACCTCCGAACGACTACCAGCGCATAGTTCTTGGGATCATGCCATCAATCTTAAACCGGACTTTTGAGCCCAAGGCTTGCAAGACGTATCCTCTATCACCCGATGAGCAGCAGCAGCTGGACTCGTTCCTCGACGAGAACCTCAAGAAGGGGTATATCCAACCTTCGAAGTCATCTATGGCGAGTCCTTTCTTCTTTGTTAAGAAAAAGGACGGATCACTGCGCCCCGTACAGGATTATCGAGAACTCAATAAAGGCACTGTCAAGAATGAGTATCCCCTTCCGCTCATCCCAGAGCTTATCGACAAACTCAAAGGCGCGCGTATCTTCTCCAAGATCGACCTACGTTGGGGTTATAACAATGTGCGTATGAAGGAAGGAGACGAGTGGAAGGGAGCCTTCAAGACCAACCAGGACTCTTCGAGCCAACCGTCATGTTCTTCGGACTCATGAACTCTCCAGCGACCTTTCAGGCTATGATGAACAGCATTCTCAAGGATCTCATCGACTCCGGAAAAGTCGTCGTCGTCTATAATGGATGACATCTTGATCTTTACCGAGACGTTGGAAGAACATCGGCGCATCGTACGGAAGTTCTTAAAAACGACTCCAGGAGCATGACCTCTATGCGAAACCAGAGAAGTGCGTCTTTGAAGCTGAGTCCGTCGAGTTCTTGGGGCTTATCATCTCTCACAACGCCCTCCGCATGGATCCCGTTAAAGTGTCGGGCGTCTCTCAGTGGCCGACCCCAAGACGAGTCAAAGACGTACAAGCATTCCTAGGGTTCGGTAACTTCTATCGACGTTTCATCAAGGACTTCTCCAAGATTGCTCGACCGCTCTTTGATCTTACCAAGAAGGATCAGACGTGGGACTGGAATCCCTCGTCGCAAACGGCCTTTCAGGCCCTCAAAGATGCGTTCACCTCTGCTCCCGTTCTAATTATGCCCGACCCTGATAAACCCTATCGTGTGGAAGCAGACGCGTCTGACTTCGCGACTGGTGCCACCCTTTACCAACAAGGAGACGACGAGCAGTGGCACCCTTGCGCGTTCCTGTCCAAGTCGCTCAACGAGACGCAGCGCAACTACGATATCCACGATAAGGAGCTTCTTGCGATTATCCGAGCGCTGGAGGATTGGCGACACTACCTTGAGGGTGCTCGTCATAAGGTTGAGGTCATCACCGACCACAAGAACCTCGAGTACTTTACACAGTCCCAGAAGCTGAGTCGCCGTCAAGCCCGATGGGCGTTATTCCTTACACGTTTTGACTTTGAACTGATTCACAAACGAGGAACCCTGAACCACAGCGATCCCCTTTCTCGCCGCCCAGACCATAAAGAGGGGGTCGAAGACGATAATGCAGATCGCATACTGCTCGACCCCACATTCTTCCGCATTCGCGCTGTCCGCCCTAGTGCAGTGTCGTCCATTGGAGACAATGAGTTGCGGAGGCGGATTCGCGAGTGTTCATCAAGGGACAAGGAAGTGCTCAGTGCGTTAGACGTTATTCTCAACAATGGGCCTCGTTCGCTGGTCAAAAACCTACAGGAATGGAACTACGAAGAGGGCCTAGTACTCTTTCGAGGAAAGGTTTACGTTCCTAAGGATGCCGCTCTTCGCCGGGATGTCGTCAAGATGTACCATGACTCAATAGTCGCCGGACATCCAGGACGCTACAAGACCTATGAACTCGTGAGTCGCGAGTTCTGGTGGCCAGGCATGTCTGTTTTTATTCGCGACTACGTGCGAGGCTGTCCCACTTGTCAGGTCACCAAGGTCAATAATCATCCACCCCATGTTCCCCTCGTCCCCAACGAAATCCCCACTCGTCCCTTTGGTACGATTACCAGCGACTTTATTGTCGGACTCCCTGAATGTGACGGCTACAATGCTATCCACTGTGTCGTTGATCGATCTACCAAGGGCGTTGTCGTCACTCCATGCCGAGATACCATTGACGCCGACGGCACTATCGACCTTCTTCTCAATCACACCTACCGACGATACGGACTCTGGGACAAGATGATCACCGACCGAGGTCCTCAGTTCGCCAGCCAGGTCATGCAAGGAATCCATAAACGCCTCGGTATCATCTCAGCCCTCAGTACCGCCTACCATCCAGAGACGGATGGGGAAACCGAGCGGTACAACCAAGAGTTGGAACAATACCTGCGCATATTCTGCAATTATCGCCAGGATGACTGGGTTAAGCACCTTCCTTTCGCCGAATTCTCCCATAACGTTCGCGTTCACTCCGCTACAGGGAAATCTCCATTTGAACTCCTGCATGGGTTCCTTCCAAGACTATTCCCGCCGCTGCGCACTGACTCACATCTCCCGACGCTTGAGTCCCGCCTAGAGACGTTGAAGGAATTACGAGAAGAGGTAGAGGCGAGCTTGAAGAGCGCAGCGGAGGTTATGAAGACGCAGCACGGCAATTACCTGCTGGAACATCCGACGTTCAAGGTTGGAGACAAGGTGTTGCTGGATGGAAAAAACCTCGCTACAACGAGGCCGAAAGCTAAGTTGTCGAATAAACGCTATGGGCCATTCGAAATCACTGAAGTCCTCGGAACAGTAAACTTCCGCCTCAAACTGCCGAATAAATGGCAGATTCACAACGTATTCCACGCCTCCCTTCTTATCCCCTGGGTCGAGACCGATGCCCACGGGCCTCCCCTCCCATCTGAACTCCCCGACCTCGAGGGTGGCAAAGAGAAGTTCGACGTTGAAGCCATTCTTGCCTCCCGCAAACCACGAAATGGACGAGGGACCAGCTACAAAGTCAAATGGCTTGGTTATCCTGACTCCAAGAACACCTGGGAGCCGGCCTCCAACTTCTCCGCACACGCGAAGGAGCAGATTTATGAATTCCACCGAAACAACCCGACCGCCTATCGCGCCCCCGCTCCTCGTACACGTGCTCTCTTCGGCATCACCATGGGGGATATTTGGCGTGCTACTCCTGTGCTCCAGGCGCAAGCACAGCCTAAAGAGGGGGTATTGTCACGAATCGCCTTCCTCGTGACCTAGCGCCCCTTCCTTTTTCACTAATAAGGGCGCGCTAGAGTCTCCGGGCCACTCCATTATCACACTCCAGTGTTATCATGCTCTAACATCGTCATGTGTCAAGCGGTCCGGGTCCCGGTCCGGAAGTGCCGAGATGCCGGTTAGTGAGTCGTCTGGATTTTGGCCCATGGGCCAAAATCTATCCACTGCTAAGTCATGTGACCACCTCATGACTCCAGATGATCTGATTGGTATTCCCACTGTCTATTGTTCCATCCTAGGTCTTCCCATTGTTCGTACAGCCACAGACTCTATATACATATACGCAGCCCTTGTAGATAGTTCCCCACTCTGTCCTCCTTTGTCTCCGTACTACACAGTCCCCTCTGTACTACGTCGAGCTAGCACAGCGTCCTCTACGCTTTATCATCTGTCATTCTTATCGCATCTCTATTCTCCCGCTCCTCTAGTCGCGGCCCGAGCGGTCTTGTGCTCACGTGGTCACTGTTCTTGACAAGTGCTCTTGGCCCGACGTTCTTTGGGAGGAGGTACGTCTTCGATCTGTTGTTCTCCATTTGCCTCATTTGTATCACTTGCAAGGAATTGCAAAGCCTCGACCCGCCTGCGTTCTTGAAGGAATATACAGGGTTCATGAGTAAGATGTGCCTTCATGCCGCAGAGAACAAAGCGGTGTATGAGTTCTATCCTATTGAGACGGACCAAGAGTCACACGGTGTCTCTTCAAGGTCTGACGACGCCTTACACCTCCTCCGTCATGCTCTTTGTACAACGTTTGACGTTGTACAATCCTTTAATCCGCCCTGGACGGCTGTGTACAACTCCTTGATGGAATCTGTTTGGCATGATGACTTGCAGGGTGCGGAGGTCCGCGTCAGGTAAATTCATAAAGCCTGAACATTCTCGACGGCTGACATCCTTCAGCTTTCGTCCTAGATGGAGCTTGTATCCTTCGACAACAGGTAAACCCGGCGAGTGGCCCGTCATCGTTCCCGACGTTGTCTTCTCAGCGATGGTCCCCATATCCAATAGCCGTCGCCTGCTTGAAGCACGCCAGTACCATCCAGCATATGCCTTTTCTACTCAGGCAACCCAGGACAGCATTCTCGAGATCCCGATTCTCATCGTAGAGTATGATAAAGTCGATCTAGACCTGCGACCCGTGAAGTCCGAGGTTCACCGGAAGCACTTACAGGCTGCAATTGCTGCTGCCTTACCGATGCACACTGTCCTAGGTCTCAGGACGCCTATATATGGCCTATTCATCGACCGATATACAGCTGACTATTGCGCGGGTACTCTGGCAGAGGTGAATGGCATTAAAATGGTAAGTCAAGTCAGACCTTGTTGAAGTCCCCTAAACGTCCCCTAAACGACACCATATAGCCTGCGATTCATGACATTGTTATCCACCCTGGCCAACGTGTTGACTTTTATAACGAACGACTTCAGGTCTTGCACTTGCGAAACATCATTGCCAACCTTGGCGAGAGCGCCAGCAGTATTCTCGACGAAATCAGAAATCATCCATCCGCGGACTTGAGGCGTTACATCGAATGCCCGGGCCAGGAGACCTTTCGATGCGCACCGAACAGACGAGTAATTGACACCAAACACCCACCACTCGTTGCGGAAGATGAAACATTGCAGTAGGTTCAAGCCGCTTGATCTTACTACGCCTGATTACGATTTGTAGGTACATCTTCTCACTCGATCTGAACGCCGTCATGCCCTGGCTTTCGCATGCAGAAATCAGTGTCGACAGCGAGAACAGTAACACTACCGTGGAACGCCCGAAAGAGATTCGAGATTGGATGTCTAGCTTCGCGGAGCGGGAGCTAGTTGCCTCGATTCGTGTAAGAGGCATATCTCCTGACAATCGTCCCAACTAACGATTGTCAAATAACAGGAAGTGGTAGAGGACAGCATGAAGGGAATGTCTGAACGTGCTCGGGACCTTGTACCTGAGTTTCTGTCGAGGTATCCGTATTCATCGACTTCCCGCGAGACGCCTCTCGCGGACTCAGCTTTGAAAGCGTCTCTGGGCTTCGACGTCCGGGCATCATTGACGGTCTGCTCGCATGCTTCAGACATTCATAATACACCTGCAAGCGGGCTCAATCCTCATTCAGTTTCAACCCACTGGTCGACGATCTACGATTCCCTTTTTCTATGCGCAAAGCAGCAGTATGAGGAAGCCCTCATCATCTTCGAGTCAGTCCTGCATGCTGTTTGCAGTGACCACGTCGGCTCACCGTTTACTAGATCTTACCCCCAATGGAACCTGCACAGGAACCTTCGTACTATCAGTTCGGCGACGGGGAGACCCCTCCTTGATGAAATTCGTCCGAGCTGTACGTTGTCGTACCGCCTTCAAAAGGGCCACGTCATTATGCAGAAATGCTCTCGCGTCCCAGATATAGAGTATCTGAAGCCGGAATTTACAGTCAAAAGCTTGGTATCCGCTTTAACTGGAGGGTTTATCGTTGAAATTCCGGTGGTAGTGGGCGAATACGTCTTGGTGCCCGAAGACTCCGATGAGCGAGCTAAGCATCTTGCGCATCTCGCTATGACGATGCGATCCGCGCTTGCGCTTTGGGAGATCCATTGCCTTAACGGTCCCGTCGTCGGTTTTCTGATGGAGAGTAACACTGTCCAGACGAAGTTGGGTTGGATAGACGATGACGGAAAGGTATGCTTCCAAGTGATTGGGTGAGATCACGAACTGACTTTACCATAGTGTATAATCCGTGATGCCTCGGAGTACAGGTTTGACCTCCTGGTGCCCAACGACACCTTTCGACTGTTCAACTTCTTGAAAGTCTATTGCTCGGAGACTTGCAGGACTCGTCTGGAACAGAAGGTGGACGCCCATGCAGTGAAGGCCATAAACAGACTGCTTGAACCGTCCTACAAAAGATGGAGGGACCTGTCTGATATGTACGACGGGAGTAGCGATGGGAGTGGCGATGAGTACATGACCATGTCACCAGAGCAACTGGCATACACGACTCGGTGGCGTAATGATGCTCCTTCCTGGGACCTGGTTGTTGAAGAGACTGCTACCTCAGATGCGTTGGTTGAGGACTAGTTAGCCCTGAGTCATCTTCAATATCTCGTGGGCCTGGTCGGCCACTACAAATAAAGTATCTCCTCGATCCATAGGCAATTCCTTGTAGGCTTTGTCTTCTTTTCATATGAGAGCATTGCCATAAGGACATCTCGGACTCTAAGACTGGAGCGTACATGATATACTGTAGCGTTTCGACCGTATATTCTCATATCGGGTCACGCAGCCTCACGAACCGAACCTATACATATAGCATATCGCATCACGGAGCCTCTTAGCCAGGCACGAGCATCTAAAAGTGGAAATTTCAGGTCCCGCCTGCAGCGGGCCTGTCCCAATAAGGGAATTTAAGGGTCTGCGAACCTGTTCACTGTAAGTTCGCAGCATATCGGGTCACAAGCTGCGAACCTACGGTCGAAACGCTACAGTATGGGCATCCTCAATACGAGTCAGAACGTACTGATGTGGATGCAGAAGTCCCCACAAGACGACGGAGAATGCAGGCGTCGGACTTTGAACATTCGGCCCGCCCTCCGACTGCTTCCTTTTAAACCACGACAATTCAGCAAACAGCATTCCTTTGAAATGCCCTGCTCCTCAATTGGAAGCGAAACCCCTGATCCTCTGGAAACCTCAGCTGTGTACCCATATTGTCCCGATGACGAAGTTCGCGAGTATGTGCGGTCGTTTGTTCAGTCCAACATTCTCTGACTTAGAATAGGTTTCTATATGGCGTTCGACGAGAACAAAAGCATTTGAAGTTTATCAAGACAAGCAATAGTATTTGTGTCGGCGATACTTCAGCGCAGTCAGCGCTTACCCAATCCGTCGACAAGATATTTAAGTGCTCTTGGCCCGACGTCCTGCAGGAGGAGGTACGTCTTCCATCTGTTGTTTCCTACTCTTCTCATTTGTATCAACTGCAAGGACTTGCAAATACTTGACCCACCTGCGTTCTTGAAGAAATACGCATGGTCCATGGAAAACATGTACTTGGATGCCGCAGACAACAAAGCGGTGTACGAATTCTACCGTTTTCAGACGGACCACCAGTCAAGCGGTGTCTCTGCCAGCTTCGAGGCCGTACGCCGCCTCCGTCATGCTCTTTGTTCAACCTTCGACGTTGTACAATCCTCTGGACCGCCCTGGACGGCTGTGTACAACTCCTTGATGGAATCTGTTTGGCATGATGACTTGCAGGATGCGCAGGTCAGCGTCAGGTAAATTCATAATGCCTAGACATTCTCGACGGCTGACATCCTTCAGCTTTCGTCCTAGATGGAGTTTGTATCCTTCGAAAACAGGTACACCCGGCGAGTGGCCCGCCATCGTTCCCGACGTTGTCTTCTCGGCGATGGTGCCCATATCCGATAGCCGCCGCCTACTTGAAGCACGCCAGTACCATCCAGCATATGCCTTTTCTGATCAGGCCACCCAGGACAGCATTCTCGAGATCCCGATCCTCATCGTCGAGTATGATAAAGTCGATCTAGACCTGCGACCCGTGAAATCTGAGGTTCACCGGAAGCACTTGGAGGCTGCAATTGCTGCTGCCTTACCGATGCACAAGGTCCTAGGTCTCAGGACACCTATATATGGCCTATTCATCGACAGATATACAGCTGACTCTTGCGCGGGTACTCTGGCGGAGGTGAATGGCATTACCATGGTAAGTCAAGTCAGACCTTCTTGTTGAACTCTCCTAAACGACACCGTATAGCCTGCCATTCATGACATTGTTATCCACCCTGGCCAACGTGTTGACTTTTTTCACCGAAGTCTTCATGTCTTGCACTTGCGAAACATCATCGCTAACCTCGGCGAGAGCGCCAGGAGTATTCTTGAAGACAACAAGAATGATACATTTACGGACTTGAGGCCTTACATTGAATTCCAGGACCAGGAGAACTTTCGATGCCCATCGAACAGACGAGTAATAGATACCAAACGCCCACCACTCGTTGTGGAAGATGACGCATTGCAGTAGGTTCAAGCCGCTTGATTTTACACCTTGGTTGATTACGATTTGCAGGTCCATCTTCTCACTCGACCTAGATGACGTCACGCGCTGGCTTTCTCGAGGACACATCAGTGTCACAGAAAAGAACGAGACTACGGTGGAACTCCCCAAAGAAATTCGAGATTGGATGTGTCTCTTCGCGGAGCCCGAGCGATTCCCAGATGCCTGGATTCGTGTAAGCGGCATACTTCCTGACCATCGTCCCGTTAACGACTGTCCAATAACAGGAAGTCGTAGCGGACAGCATCAAGGGATTGTCTGACCGGGCTCAGGACCTTGTACCTACGTTTCTGTCGAGGTATCCATATTCATCGACTTCCCGCGACACGCTGCTCTCGGACTCTCTGAAAGCGTCTCTGAGCTGCGACGTCTGGGCATCATTGACGGTCTGCTCGCATGCTTCAGACCTCCATAAGGCACCCGCAAACGGGCTCAATCCTCATTCAGCTTCATCTCATTGGTCGACGATTTATGATTCCCTTTTTCTGCGTGCAAAGCAGAAGTCTCAGAACCCGTGTATCCTCTTCGAGTCAGTCCTCCATGACGTTTGTGACCATGTTAACTCACCGTTTACTAGTACCTACCCCCAATGGAATCCGCATAGGAACCTCCGTTCTTTCAGCAACGGAACGGAGAAACATCTCCTTGATGAAATTCGTCCAAGCTGTGCTTACTCCTACCAAGTTGGCGAGGATCATATCATAATGCGGAAATTTCCTCGCGACGTGGAAGGTGTAGAGTATCTGAACCCGGAATTCACAGTTCAAAGCTTGGTAAACGAATTATCAGGAGGGTTCATCGTTAACATCCCCGTGATGGTGGGCGAATACGTCTTGGTGCCCGGCGATTCCGATGAGCGAGCTAAGCATCTTTCGCATCTTGCTATGACGATGCGGTCGGCTCTTGCACTTTGGGAGATCCATTGCCTTAAAGGTCCTGTTATCGGTTTTCTGATGGAGTGCAACATTGTCGAGACGAAGTTGGGTTGGATAGACGATGACGGAAAGGTATACTTCCAAGTGATTGGGTGAGATCGTAAACTGACATTACCCTAGTGTATAATCCGCGATGTTCCGGAGTGTAGGTTCGACCTGTTGGATCCTTATGAGAGTTTTCGACTGTTCCACTTCTTGAAAGTCTATTCCTCGAAGCCTTTTTGGGATAATCTGGACCAGAAGGTGGACACACATGCAATGACGGCCATAGAAAGACTGCTTGATCCGTCCTACCGAACATGGAGGGAAGATGTCTGATATGGTGTACCGTGTTCGTATCTCGTGAGCCCTGGTTGGCCACTACAAATAACACGGCTTGAAATAAAGGAGAATATATTCTATGACAGAGTCATTGTAGCTCCATATACAAACGTACCAGGTCCCGAGCGTAAGGGTTGACGCTTCCAATTGAGTCCTACCTGAAATCCTGGGCAAACATTCGGTGATTACGCCCCATGATTCTCTACTTGAGACGACTCTGCTTTCATGAGCGTTGGAAACCGTCAATTGATCGAGGGCTTCCCGCGACACGAGCATATACTCGTAACCTCTGCGATGTATTTCAATGGAGAGCTCCTCTCAATCAACGACCGCCACGCGGTCGGAAGAAGGATGGGTTATTCTCGGCAAGCCCTTTTCGTTCCTGTCATGAACTCTCAAGTGGCAAATATGGCTTGCCTCGGCGGATTCCTACTGTTCCATTCCCGCTTGTTTTCTCCTCCTGCGTTTTCCTGATCCGTTGTTCACAGCACTAATTATAATCCTCGCCAGCTCCAGCATGAGTTCCATCGGCCGCATACTCCCTCCCTCAACCACATTGACGCTGTCGAGACCTCATGGATACACCTTGACGGCGATGGTACTGTCGGCCGACTTGTGAACGTAACTGCCATGGCCTACGTCTTGCGCGTAGGCCAACGGACGAATACGGAACGGGCAGCCATGCGGTCGCTCTGCTGCTCGCTTTACCAATGGATAGCACCGCCACCGACCGGCTAGACACGGGACATTATTTCGGGCTTTCGGTCTTACCACCATTTCCCACGAGGTCGTTATCTTTCCGCGACGCGTCTGCTCGTTATCTATTGAGATTTAAAAAAAGAATCTTCCGAACCCGAGGCATATAAAAGGAGACAATGTCATACAGCCGCCCATTCACCCCGCTTTCCATCCACCATCATCATGTACCCAACTGAACCCGAATTCGAACAGGTAAGATACCTGTCGTAGTGCATCTTCGTCTCGCTTATTCTGCCCTATAGGCGCTAGGCGAGCTCACCGACAGTCTCGGGCCATTCCTCGCCGCCAATCCCGCGTACCAAAAAGCGTTCTCCATCGTTCAGATCCCCGAACGCGTAGTGCAGTTCCGTGTCGTCTGGGAGGATGACCAGGGCGCGCCACAGGTCAACCGTGGCTATCGTGTGCAGGTATGTCTAGGCTGTCTCACCAAACCCGCGTTGCTCATTTTAACAGTACAACTCCGCACTTGGGCCGTACAAAGGCGGTCTGCGTCTGCACCCCTCCGTCAACCTTTCCATCCTCAAATTCCTCGGCTTCGAGCAGACTTTCAAAAACGCGCTTACCGGACTCAACATGGGCGGTGGGAAAGGCGGATCCGACTTTGACCCCAAGGGCAAAAGCGACAGCGAGATACGGCGATTCTGCGTCTCATTCATGTCTGAACTATCTCGCCACATTGGCCAGGACACCGATGTTCCGGGTGCGTTTCTCTTCCAAGGCATATTTAGGCGAGATTCTTACATTCAATTGATTGGCAGCTGGTGATATCGGAACTGGCGGACGCGAGATCGGCTTCATGTTCGGCGCGTACAAGAAGCTGCGAAATGAATTCGTCGGCGTGCTCACGGGCAAGGGAGGGAACTGGGGTGGCAGCTTTATTCGCCCCGAAGCCACTGGTTATGGCGTTATTTACTACATTGAACATGTACGTCCTTCGTTCTTATCTCCTCCTTTACGTTGTGTTCATATGTCCATGTTAGATGATTGCGAAGGCATGCCCGGAATACAGTCTCTCCAAGCCCTCTACCCTCGTCGCCATCTCGGGCGCTGGAAACGTCGCGCAGTTCACCGCGCTCAAGGTCATCGAGCTCGGCGCAACGGTTGTATCGCTCTCCGATTCCAAAGGCGCGTTGATTGCTACCACAGACAAAGGGTTCTCGAAGGAGGTTGTGGAGAAGATTGGAGAGCTGAAACTTAAGGGCGGATTCTTGTCTGAGTCGTTCGCGAGCAGCGGCGAGTACAAATACTATCCAGGTGAGGTTCTTTTCAGGCCCTCCCGACTTAACTAACATCAATACAGGTGCTCGCCCATGGACTTTGATCCCCAAAGTACACATCGCACTCCCAGGTGCGACGCAAAATGAAGTGTCCGGTGAGGAGGCGGAGGCCCTTGTCAAGGCGGGTGTACGCATCGTCGCCGAGGGATCCAACATGGTATGTATTGTTCCTCTCCTGTTTTCCCGCCCTAACACCTTCTGTAGGGCTGCACACCCGAAGCCATTGAAGTGTTCGAGAAATCGCGGAAGACCGGTAAAAGCCCCGTGTGGTACGCTCCTGGAAGTACGTGTTGTGCTTCTCGTCGTTTGCTTTGGCTGACCTTCTTAAAGAAGCGTCGAACTGCGGTGGTGTGGCTGTTTCTGGACTCGAGATGGCACAGAACAGCCAGCGGTTCAAGTGGACTCCTGAGGAGGTCGATGCGAAGTTGAAGGGGATTATGAAGGAGTGTTATGAGGTAATTTGCTCTTGCTCCTTCGTGTGCGAACACCGTTGTGCTTACTTGTTCCCCAGACATGTCTATCTGCGGGAGTAAATGGTCTGGCGAAGACCTTTCATCTGGTGATGTACTCCCGAGTCTGCTATGTGGCGCGAATGTGGCTGGTTTCATCAAAGTGGCAGATGCGATGAAGGAGCACGGAGATTGGTGGTAAACGGACGAGTGTCCGCCAATGTACTGTTTATATGTAGCATATTGATTAGTGTACAACAGTTCTAAGTATATGTACATCCGATTCCTTGCGATAAGCCGCGTGTGTCCGCATGATAACACTGAATGGAGTGGTGGCGTCTCTGTATGGTTGTCGTGAACCTTGTCTCATCGATAAGCTGTCAAGATCAAACATAGAACAAAATGGCCCGGCATTGCGGACGAGATGAAAGTACTAATGCCCTCTACAGATTAAGACATGTCGAATACAAGATATCTACAGCTTTTACAGATCGTAACATTCATGAGCACACAGAGTCCTCAATAGGCGATAGTCATCGTCTTATCGCCAAACTCGTTCCATCTCTTCGTCACGGCATCGACAATGAAATGCGCCACATCCTTCCTCGAAACCGTCCACCCTGAAATGTCACCTTCGCTAATCCGATACGCAGGCTCATCCGCGCCATCCGCCTTGCAGTCCCCATCTGTCAGTAGAGCCGGCCGCACCACCATAACATTCCTCAACGCGCCTGCCTTGGGCAGCCCTTCCCTCTCCTTCCAGTTCGCTCCCATAATATTGTCACCAGGTTCTCCGTCGGCCTTTGCGTTCCACGGCCACCCGGTACAGTATGATATAGCGCGTTCGGCACCGACTTTATCTTTGTGAGGTGCTGCCAGGCCATACGCGTATAGGGGCTTCAATAGAACGGGGACACGTTTATGTGAGTCGTGAGTGACGCCCATGGATGTGATGGCGACGAGTTTCGGAGGTGCAGACAAGTCGGAGGGGATGGTGCAGAGCAGGTTCAGCAGGCATTGGGTTACGAGGTTTTCGGGCGTCATGAAGACACCTCGTTTTAGACTGAACGACGGTATGCCGCCTTGGATGAATGTGAGTAAGACTAACTGGAGGATCGATAGTGGACTACGTACCGACTGTGAACAGAATCACGTCTATAGGCCCGTGTTCAGACGCGGCGTCCCATGCGGACTTAATCTCGTCTTGTTTCATAGCGTCGCCCTTGACCAGGATTGCCTTCCCGGAACTGATGAAAGGTGCGAGTTCCTCATTGCCGTCGAATGCGGACGGGTTCCGAAGCAGAAACGTTACGGACGAGCCGAGTCCTAGATGAAGATGAGTGTCGCCAAGGTAGGAGTACACGGAAAGACGTACGCAGAAGGCGTACAGCCGAGTAATAGCCAATGTTTCTCGAAGCGCCAATGGCGAGGACGTTGTTAAAGCCAGACATTGATAGTTAGTTGGAGTTGGGTGGACTGATGATGGTGAATGGCAGGACGAGGGATTTTTATCTGTACTGCGATGGCGAGGCGAAGCGATGCGTGTTTCACGGCACGATGGATGTGCAGAGAGAGCAAATCTGATCGGCTGAACGGTGTCAATAAGGCTGACATAAGGCTGCGCGGTAGTCTCCTTGGCAGACTCGATCAGCTGACACTTTGCCGCACCGTTTACTTTCAAACTTCAAAGCAGTTCTCAGTCTACTCGGTAACTTTCGCGTGCGTTGAGTTTCGAACAGGTATGAATGGTTCCGGCACGATGTAAAAGCATCTCAGGCAATGGCATTCGTTGTGTCGCGGCAGATAAACTGCCAGGAACTTGCGGTAAACATCGAGACTCGAGTTGCCAACTCCTTCTAGAAACCATGTTCACAACTCACTTGTGTCGGCGATACAGCACGCCGAAGCGGTGCAGAGCAATCTGTTTCACACAGGATAAACCAGAGCGTCATGTCGGTCAAGGACAATTCGTCCGAGGCGCCGCATCATTCCTCAACCGCTGGAGGCCTGGAGCACGCAAAAAAAGGCGCGTACACGGACCTGGCGTAATACCAATAAACCAATAAGGCTGCGCGCGCAGGCTCTTACAAGCGATGACGACGACTATGGCTACAGGACTCGTATAGCAGTTCACAATTCTGTTGAGCGTACAGTAGTACCAGGGTCCGCAGAAACCTTCTGAAATGCGGAGATAACCCCACGCGTCCTGAGTACATGGGTGGAAGCCCCTCACAGACGTCTGCATCCTCACATCAGCCTCACCCCCAACATGCGATCGCCAAGAGCCGACATCTGTCATCACCACTCGTAACGCTTTCAGATTGGTGTCAGATTCTACCAACCAAGGGCACCGTTCTACTCATTCTCTTTGAACGTACGAAGAACAGGAACCCTCTGATACCTTTCAGAGGCAATCCCTATACGTACAACATATGTGTTGGGGAACTAATCAATACCGACACCAAACTCGCGGGGACAAATCAATTTTTCTTAACGATTCAAATTCATGCGGCCATCTCACTAAGCCCAACCCAGTTGCTCATATGTCCATCCAAACACCGTTCGACCCTTTTCTCCGTCAACTTCGTACTCCTTGTTGCTTATCCTATCGTTCCTATCCAAGGCACTCAACCTCGTCACGTCTTCTGCCTCTAGAACAGGGAGCTTCACAAGTTCTGCATCAGCATGACCGATACAGAAAGGCATAGCACGGACACAGACCTTCAAATTCTCTTTCTGCCTCTCTTCATTGGCACTCTTCGGTAGTATCGCCACGCCGCGGGCGAGATGCCACGATAGAATAATCTGGGTCGTGGTCGCACTGTACTTCTGCGCAATTTCAACGATCACAGGGTCTCGGCGGACCGTCTCCTTCCCTTCAAGAAGCAAGCGTCAGTGCCATATTAATCGAAACACGACACAGGGTGCTCGCCTGTAGGGGTATAGGCGACGACAACGATGCCCTTGCTTTGCAGTACTTCACGAGCTCCTCTTGAACGAGATATGGGTGTAATCTGCCACGTCAGATGGCACGAACGCATGACGCGACTTCGACGTACTCGACTTGGTTCACGGCAGGTATGACCTTTGCGGTCTCGAAGAGTTTCTCGAGGCTGTATAGCACGTCAACACTGAGGTTGTGAAGTAATCCAGAGAAAATGCTTACTTCTTGATTGAGAAGTTGCTGACGCCAATGGCTTTGCACTTTCCAGTCTCCAAAAGTCCCTCCAGTACCGCATATGACTGATTGAAGTTAACTTCATCTGTTACTCGGAGGCTTCCGTCGGGTTCTGGGCATGTAGTTTCCCTCTGGTCAAACGTGAACAAGATTTCAGGGTACAATGAGATATGAAGAGTGGTACCTTCGTATACGACATGTTGAGGCCAGTGCATGAGATACTTCATGAGACATGAACCCAAGGCCAAAGAAAGCGTTAACAAGGGCTTACCATGTCGATATAGTCCGTACCGAGATTCTGCAAACTCGTCTCGAAGAATTGCTTTACGCGGCCGTGGCCATTCCAGCTGGGGTTCAACGGATAAGATACGGCGCAGTGATAGATCCGGCGCATACTCACGGAAATTTGGTAGTTATATACAGCTGATCCCGAGGTATGCCGGAGTTCTGTATGGCGACTCGGATAGACGCTTCGGTTTCTTAAGTGGCATGGTCTATTCATGCAGCATCAACGCAGCAGCAAGCACATACGGTAGATGAGAGAAGTATCGATGTGTCTGTATCCAGCCTGAGGCGTATTGAGTTAACGAGATCAGCAAAACAAAAAAGTGCCCACCTTCAAGGCAGTCAAGATCCAATGTCTTACAGCTACTTGGTCTTCTGGTTCCATGCCGGCCCATGCCCCGATACCTACAACTTGATTAGAGCCTTGCGAGTAACATCACGACGATAGTATACCTATGACAGGCATCGATGCGCCGGTGTTGAGTTTTACGGTTGCAGTCGGATCGTGAAAAGCCATCAGACGCGAATGTAGTAGTAGCAGTAAGAAGACAGCCTTCAATCGGTCTTGGTTTATAAAGCATCCACCGCTTGCTTATGAAGCATCGTCCTTATTCAGTATGTTGATGCCGAACGCATTTGGGTGACGAGTATCCGCGGCACTACCAATGATTAGCCGATTCAAGCATGGCGGAGGCCGCGATGAGTAGCGATGCAACGAAAGGGCTTACAGATTATGCCATTGCCAGATTGAGATACGGCTGCAGGACTAGTTGTGATGCGGAGAATTACACAGAGGTGTTCACAGACAGGAGTGACGCGTCGGTGCTATACATTTGCTTTCCCCATGTTGACAATCCGGCTCAAATCATATGCGAAACACCATAAATTGGCGTAGGAGCTAAGAAAGAATTAGCAAAGCCCAAGCAAAGGAGATGAAAGTGAAGAGCAAAGGGTACCCTGTTGTGCGACGACAATCGATACAAACACCTCCCAACATGGCGTGATCGCGTCGTGGTCATCTTGTTCCTTCCTTTCATTGGAGTCGCAAAACGGTCTCCTATATACTTGTTAGGTTCGACGCGGTTGCATGAATGTGCTACCAGAATCTACAATGTTTGACTGTGGACCATGAAGCTTCACGGGGAACTATATCGCGTTGCGGATGTCCACTCTGGTGCGTTAGTGATCACCGAATATAGGCGCCATCGTTCCCATACACGCGCGGTGTGAAGCGGTCTTTTCGGCCCTGATGGGCATCAAGGAACACATGTCATGCAATGATGCCGACCGAACTTCCCTTCCTTCCCTCACGTTCGACTATTCCCCCGCGCTGTGGACCAAGTTCCTGTTCATGTTCAGGCCCCTACGTGCAAGTATACATTCGTTTCACCAAGCACGGCGATTGAGCCGTGCCTCATCTTCAATCAGTAAGCAGATCGCGTTGATTTAGACCGCGAGCTCAGCGATTTCTAGTCAGACCATACCGGATGTTTGCGACGTCGACAGTATCTTCCAAAGAAGACTTTTCAGGGAGCCCATCTTCAAAGGAAAACGTTCTCGTCATTGGCTTAGGAGCTGTCGGCGCTCTATGCAAGTATTCAAGCTGGGCATAGGTTTCTCCACCATTCTGATTGAGAGCCTACAGATGCCTTCCTATTGCAGAGGTCTGGCGTGGCCCGCGTCACAGTCGTTGCTAGGAGCAATCACGACCTCGTATCCCGTAAAATTTCTTTCCCTGTTGCCGGTGTACGGTGTAGTGCATCTGACTCGACGACAGAACACGGAATCAACATCCACAGTCGGTCATTCGGGAATAATCCTGGGTGGAAGCCGGACAGATGTAAGACCCACCTTATACCTCGCTTAACGTTATGATCTGTGTGGTTAACGTGAATGCAGTATGCCGCTCGGTTGCTGAGGCGGCGGATACCGCCTACCGGTATACGTTTCTCGCGACCAAGTGTGTCCCGGAGATCTTGACAACGCCGAAGCTCCTTGAACCGTTACTCACGTCGCAGTTCGAACAGCCAACATACGTCCTCTTGCAGAATGGATTAGGCATTGAAAAGGATTTGTACGAGCATGGGCTAAATGTTTTGAAGAAGCCGCTCAATATTGTTAACACTGCGATATATCTGTTCGCCTCACAGGAGGGACCGAACACTGTCGCAGTCGACGATGCGGTAAGATGACCTTGTCACTTCAAAATTACACGCGTGTTATTAACCTCGCTTGGTAGGAGAGAGTGGAAGTCGGCATTTATCGACACAGCGATTACACCACAACTGTCAATTCCGATTCGGAACTCCGGATACTTAACGATGTGAAGGATCTCCTCGTGAAAGGTGGAAGCAACGCTTCTGTTGTTCCTGAAATCCAGCGCCAGAAATTCCACAAGAACATGTATAACGTTGTATTTGCTGCGACAACACTGTTGACACGGTACGCACTTCATACGTCCATTTGTCTGTACTGACTGACGCGTAACTGAATACAGTTATGCCATGACTGCGGTATTCCGCTCGCCGCCACCGCCAGGTTCAGATCTCAAATACGCACCTTATGTATATCCCACCACGGGCGAGCTCGTCGATCAGTTCACTGTTCCCATGATGCGTGAAATGTTTAATGAGCTTATAACACTTGGTAGGTCGATTGTACAATACTTCCGTGGCATCCTAACCACAGAGTTAGGACGTGCACTCGGCTTTCCGGACTCTAAGGACGGACTGCCCAGTGATGCTGGGGAGAAGGCCATGGCGTTCAATAGAGCAAACCACGACACTGTGCGTAGACTCTCCCGTTCAACTCTCGTGAGATGATAATGTGTTTTTAGCCTTGGAGCTTTCACAAGCCATCTACGTTGCTCGACTGCGAGAAGGGCGTGCCGATGGAGATCGATGTGATTTGGGGTTCGGTAGTACGGTTAGCGCGGGAGCGTGGGGTTGCGATCCCAAGGATAGAGATGGCGTATAGCCTTCTGGTAGTGATGCAGAATCAGATTTTACGACAAAGAGCGGATTCTTTGCAATAGATAGTGTGCATGTTCTGTACGTGTCCCGGTCGAATTGAGCTTCGAGAATCGTACGACTCGCTTCTATAAAAGATGATATGTGGTGTCGCTAATCTGCGGCGCATGATGCCTACGGCATTTAGGATGCCCAAACGAGAATCAGTGGAAGGACATGAACAAGGCGATCTATACGCCACACATTACGTTTTACTGTACAGTGTTCTGCGTTTCATGCCATTTGGTGTATTCGATCCGCTGCCGATCTTTTCCGTCGCATGCCGTCTAGGATTTGACGACCACCTTCGCTGCGCTACCTGGGAGACTATCTGGTCCCTTCGTGAAGGTTCCGTTGAACCCACATCTCGACGTCCAGGTCGTCCTCGCTGGATAAGCTATTCCTTTGTTGCACAGATAATGTTGTCGCGGCTGACATGTTGCGTGTCAGAAGGACTCTCCTTCTTTGCTATTAAACCAGCGCCCTCTCGATGAATCGAGGAAGCTACGGCAACTCTCGCAAATTCTGGGATTGGATCGCACAGGCGTTGAATAGGGCGACGAGAACAAAGAAACTTTCTCTATCCTTCAATCCACTTGCATCAGTAAATTCCTATCGTTATGGCAGTGTATGGTGCAGCATGGCGTATGGCAAGGCATGGTAGCATACTTGCCATACGATGCCAGACACCCAGATGACCATACATGGGCACATTTGCCATACACATGTCTGGGGGAAAAATCAATAGCTATGGAAAGTGTGATATAGGGACTCCTGTGCGAGTGTAGTTGGTTTGTCTACGACTCTACGTGCATTGGTTGTCGATGTTGAAGACAGCGCGTTGACGGATCCGGCAAAGCACCGGTCCGAGATGCATGGTCTGTGCGTGAGCACGCAATCGATCACATGCATGTTGACTTTGCGTTCGAGCAGCTCTTGTCCTCTAACGAGCTCTAACCGCCACTGCTTCGCGACGCCTAGGCACCGACGACCCGACCTCGGGACGCGGGCCTTCCAGGTGTCGTTCTTTATTCATCTAACTCTTGGCTAGTCCCTTTTTTTCTAGATATGCGGGCTTGAAGAGCCCCGGCGGCCCCGCAGGATGCGTAAGCCCTCGAACGAGGCTGTTCGTACCCGGACTCGATGATTGCGACCACCACGGGTTGGAGGATTAAGCTCGCTTGACGCTACGCTGTCTGCTGACGGCCGGCGTTGGCGAGGTGCACGTTTTTTGCTCTCTTTTTCATCAACAACATTAACGCGACGACGACAGCACAACGGTACAATGACCGCGACCGCAGCAGCACGACGATAACGTCCTCAAGACTTAGGAGCTCGCCGGTGCGCTGTCTGCTGCCAGCACGGCGTCGAGGTGCGTGCTTTTCTCCATATTCTCATCAGATTTCGTCTGGCTATGTCTTCAACGAGGACCAAGACGACGAGGACCACAATATCGATAACGACTGCAAGTACGACGAGGATGTCGGGTACGAGGGCGAGGACACTGGGCACAAGGATGAGGACAGGTACTTACGACTACCACAGATACTTACGAGGCCGATACTAGGACGAGCACGATTACGAGGACGATGGACACCATCAGCAAGAATTGCGGACCGCTGTGCAGACCCAACGATGATGATGATGAGCTGCGACGACGATGATGACATGACGAGCCGCGACACTCACGACTGTTACAACAACGACTGCGAGCCACGACAACGCTTGAACCCGAGCGGAGACTGCAGGAGGACACGGCAAGATTGCGAGCAAGACAAGACGAGGCAGCGACATTGCACAGACGGCGAGTTCTCAAGATAACCGACAACGCTGATGCACTGGAAGATCGCGACGCGGTACATGTAACAAGGTGAGATTCGTAGACTGCCTGATCCCCGTTCTAATATACATGCAGATGCACCACCACCTGAGCCGCTGAAGTATGCCTCCGACGGCCATAGTAGGTCCCCATGGTCGTGCCTAAGACAGTGGAAAAAGGAGGATTGGGTCATCCACCCACCCACCGCCACAACATGTGGCGCCGCGAGCCTCCCAGTAGCACTAGCTGTCCTGTATTTTGGTATATCATGCTTGTGTAGTAGTTGTAGCTCAATGCACATTTCATATTCCCCCATCCTACCCGTCGTACAAGCAAATTGTGGCATTGAAGCCTGGAATATGGCAGGTATGGTATAGTATGGTCACTCTGTATGGCTCTGTATGGCTGGTGGCGGGAGCGTGTATGGTGGTATGCAGGTCATTTATGTCACCATACACGATCATGGCTGTATGGTTGGTATGGTTGGCATGACTCCATACCAACCATACAGGCTGGTACTTACTGATAAGTTCCTGAATGAGTGGACTTGTAAACACATACAGGAAAAGCAGAGAGTTTCCCGAATGAAAACGGGACGGCGGTATCTCAGACTACCGTTCCCTTCTCTGGAACGTTTGCAGGCCGCTTGACTCCCGGGCTCCGTTGAAGAGAGGCAGTAGGGGCGTCGTAGGGGATCAAATCCTGGGACTCAACAATCAGTCCTCGAGTTGATTCTTGCAATTATGAATGAATTAAATCAAGCATGGGTTCTCACGGAGAAAGCGTTGAACCTCCGTACTTCTGTTGACCAATGGCAATACCAGTAAACCAGTTGATTGAGAGTGAACGGTAAGTGTAGTGGTCTACCCTTTCAAGGCTCCCGAATGGGTTTTTCGATGAGAGTACTGTAGTATTTCGACCGTAAGTTCACAAAATTTTGAATTTTTTGACCTTCCCACGCCTGATAAGTGATCGGAGGCGTTTTCCGGTGTCCGATAAGGAAATTCAGAGGCCTTGTGACCTGTGACGTGAACTTACGGTCGAAATAGGACAGTAGTTAGCCAGAGTCCGTCGTAATGCATGAAGTGCGAACTGGGCCTAGTCACGAGTGACGACACGAGTATACGATGGGTGAAGAAGCAGGTCGTCTCGATGGACAGTCAAGGGAAGTCAGACAGATTCCGAGCTGGTGCTGGCAGACTCGGAGGGCGGTTCTCCATATATACGACGAGTGTGCTAAAGAGGAACGCAAAAAGAGGCGGGCAACCCCAATTTTGCGTCCAGAACGGAGCTTTCGGCAATATGCAAGAGCTTGAATGGATCAGTAAGTAGATGGATAGGAGGGTGATCACGATCGGAGTTTGAATTCCCCTTGCCTCCTACCATCATCGTCATGTCAGGAAGCGCGCCTCCCAACGAATCCACGCCGCGCACCGTCCCCGTGGCTACCCTTAGGAAACGCGATATTATGACGCAAATGTATGCCGAGAAGGACGCGAGCATCTACGACACGGTATTTGGCAGCAATCCGTACAATTCTTATAATCGCGCTAACATTGCATAAACGACAGTTCAAAGACGTGTTTTCGGAGACGCCGACACAGGCAGACCAGAAGCTTACATGGCTGACCAAGCTGCGCGGACTACTGAACAAACTTGAACCTGAGAACCAAAAACTCGCGCGTACCCATGTCGGGGAGCAGGTTTGGTCAGAGCTCACGGCCCAGCACGTCGATCGTATTACTTGGGTGAGTATGACTTCACATTGCGCTGCGCTGTACATACTGAAATCCTGAATTTCCATTCAGTTTGATTCCGAATTTAAATCCACGAAGTGCAAGAGTAACCGGCGCCAGTGGGTCGCTGACCTGCGGCATATAGTGTCCTTGATGACGCCTAATGAGATGGTTCAAACGCGTACACAATCGCGCCCGGAAATCTGGAGCGAGCTGGTCTTTCCAGGCATTCGGGCCGTGGACGGCCGTAAGCTCATCGGGGAGACAGTTGGGCATGCCCTCATTTTTGAATGGGATCTTTTCCCAACTCCCATGGCAGATCCCGTAAGTTATCTTCGCATCATGTGCGCCATATCTCAATCCGGATCCTGCAGTGCGACAGGTGTAGAGCACATCACTTGCCTTGCGAAATTGCGCATGCGGTGGCGGCCAGCTGTCGGGAATGCCTCATCACAGGACAGCAGTGTGTTTCGACGCTAGGGAAACGAAAACGAGCCGATGACGATAGTCCCTCCCATCCGTCTAAGCGCATCGAGACCAGCAAGACCCAGTCCTCAACGGAGAGGAGAGACGTCACCCTAGACGACGTCAGTAGCGATATTTCTTCCGTCTTCCACTTTCGCTTAAACTTCTCTTTTTCAGGTTGTAGCTCTATTGCCTCTTCAAGAGGTTCTCTCCCTATTCAATAATGTTGAAAAAAGATTGGCCGACGAGACTGCATGGGTGAAGGGTCTCACGCAGCTTTTACTTGTTATGAACATCAAACAACAAGCATCAGCACGCGAACAAATCGGACCCGATGTGTGGGCAAAGATTGTTTACCAGACACTCCCACTCAGTACCAACGGGCCCTATCCGTTCATCGATGGAAAACTCTACGGCGCCACGCCAATCGTCGACTGGGATCTCGTTCCAGTTCCCTCTCCTACTCCAGTTCGTCGATTTCCGTTTTACCCTTTCAATCCATGTCTTCCTGTACTCACCCCATATTGAAACAGTGCCCTCACTGCGTCAAGCGTAAAATTTCTTGCCTGTTAACGAACGCGAATGTACTGCTATGCCGGGCGTGCATATTTACCCGACGAGCTTGCGAGCTCAAGCGTCCGCACCCAGAGCGGAGGTCGATGCGCCAGGCTGGCGTCGAGTCGGATTTCCAGTTTGACGGGGTTCGACAGCACATGAATACAGATGTGGAAGTACCTGCAGGCGCCGCCGATGTATGTACTCGTCGCGTCTTCGTTATAGAAACTGATTCCGCCTAGGTCGTAGCGTTCTACAAAGACACGAAAGCTCGCCTGAACAATCCCAAATGGATTTCCGATTTACGAAATATGCTCAGGGACATGGACGATGCGACGCTGAACACGCTACAAGATGTCATAACTCCCGAGCACTGGACTGACCTTGTGTTTGCCGGTATCAAGGAGAGTATCCCAGAAGCAAAACTCGATAACAACCGAGTCTATGTAACGGATTGGGATATGTTTCCCATAAAGATGAACACTGCTGTACGTCATTGCAGTGTATCTTTCATATGCACGACATGCTGATTTTGTTTTGCTCTTTAGTGTCACAACTGTGTCGAAAAGGAAGTGGAGTGTCAAACTCGACGTCGGTATAATGTTGGTGTAGGACGCCCAGTAAAGTGCAGGTGGTGTGTGATGCTGGGGAAGAGGTGTTCGCCTAGCGACGAGCCCCGACCGCCACAGGATATGTCTGTAGAAAATGTGCTCGTCTTCCCTCCTTGCGTTTCCATCCAGTCCCCCTAATCGTCTTTCCAGTTCCTCGCCGTCTATTACGACAAAACGAAAGTTCAAAGGCTTCCCGATAGCGAATGGATTGGAGAATTGCGGGACTGGGCCGCGAAACTCGAAGCACAAGCACAGAAGAAGATCAAGGACGCAGTGACTCGCGGGCATTGGGTCCAGATGGTGCATCTAGGGCTACCAGGACGGAAGAGCGTCAAGTTGAACTCGACCGTCATTTATGGGAAGCGGAGTGTTTACGACTGGGATTTGGTCCCGGCAGTTGCGCTCAAGGCGGTATGCTCCCTCCCTTCGTATGTGTGTTCCGTTTATCGAGACTATTTTTAGTGCGATGAATGCACGAAACGGAAGACAACGTGCGAGTATATTGCTCTGGGGCAGAAAGAGAAGAAACCATGCAGAAGTTGTTATCTTGCAAAGCAGGAAGATGGATGTTGGGAATCGAGTGTGAAGCCTGCTACGAAGGTTAAGTCTCAGTCGCCGGTCAAGGAGACGCCAGTTCAAGCCTTACCGCTCCCGAGTGGGTGGCTGCCTACTACGGAGACGACTGGGCCTACCTCTCGGGCGCATTCTGCACTCCCAGAGCCCTCCTCCACACATCAATCGTCTCAGGTACTCAGCTCGGTTGACAACAACAACCTGCTTAATCGTGTAAGTTTTTCCCCTTGGTCTCTGCTCATCTTGATCTGCCTTCTTACCTTCCCATGATCAGTTTACGGATCTTTACCACACTCCCCCGGTCGAGGAGTCCCAGAAAACGGCTTGGTATACTGCTCTGCGTGATCTCGTGCCTAAAATGTCGGAGCAGGAAGAAGCGCAAGCAAAGGCGGTAGTCAGCGCGAATGATTGGAGCGAGATGGTGGCGTTGTCGATTGACTACCACGCGCCTTTGGTAGGGACCCTGATATCGCGGGTCAATATCAAAACATGGGACTTGATTCCTACGGAGAGGGAGGAAAAGGTATGTTACTATTCGCAGGTGCGGAGCGCTTGGCTAAACCTACGTGCAGTGCCCAAACTGTGCTCCAAGGGGAATGTCATGCCATTATCCGATAAAGGGCTCCGATAGGACAATGAAGTGTCGGCGGTGCAAACTCTCACATCGGCCGTGTCCTGGACCTCGAAAAAGGAACGTAAGTACTGCAGCAGATGAGGACGAGGAAGCGGATGAGGACGACGAGGAGTTGACGCCATCACCATCTGAATCTGAGGACGATGAAGCGCCGCCGCCACCGCCACCGCCCCAACGATTAAAGACCATGGCTAGGCGTAGCAACTATGGCTGGCGTCCCCAGGCTGTCCAGCCACACGTGACTAGTAGTCCGTCTAGCGAACGGCGGATGACCAGGACGGCTTCGGCAGGGAAGGAACCGCTTGTGGCGCTCCCCATGGATCCAAGGAAGAGGCTCCCAAGTGGGGGCCTCCCGCCGAAGTCACCTGTGAAGCAGGGCGAGAAGGGAAAGGAGGTGGCAGTGGATTTGGCTGAGCTGGAGAATGATATCAACCAGGGCGCCGTGTTCACTTCCACGCCCTTTCTCTCCATGGCGAGCTCGAATGCCGTTCCAAATGCGACTACTTCCCAGGTGGCTACACCCAAGGATCAGACTCCTTATACGAGCACACAAGCAACGGCTTCTGCTCCGCGTACTGAATCATCGTCTCCTCGAGAAGAATTCCCGCAGTATCGATTGCCGACCCCCTCACCCCAACGAACGAAGCATCAGTCACTTCCTCCGTCGAGTCAGGCAGCGTCAAGCATCTCGATGTCTGGTCCTCCGCCAACTCAGCCTGTCGTCCCGCCGTCCTCTGGCTCGACAGTGGCCAGCCCACATTCGCAAGCAATGGACATGGACGACTCGTCGTTCCGTATACCTGATCCCCCGCAATGGCATTCTCGTCCGTCGTCGGGACAATCGACCGCTCAAGAAAGGCAGCCGTCTTTGTTCAGCGAGCGCTACATGTCGCCCATTGCGAGTATGGCCGAATCGCGGATGCTGGATCGGTTGGAACGTGAGCTGGATAGAAAGGAGCGCGACTTGGAGAGGAAGGAGAGGGAGATTGAGAAGCTGCATGCCGCGAAGGACGGTTGGGAAGTCCGGGAGCGGGGCTTGATGGAAGAGAACAGGAGGTTGAAGGAGGAGGGCGACGCGTTGAAGAGGCGAGTAAAGGAGCTGGAGGACTTGCAGGATGGTGCACGGAGAGAGGAGGACAGTCTTAGGGATCGACTGAAGGTCTTCTTACAGCTTAAGGAGTGAATTGTTCTATGGATTGTTTACTTACCTATGCCCACCGTAACCTTGATACATACATGCCTCGCAGATTGGATTGGAGTTACTCTTTAATTGCTGCTTTCTCAATAGCAGATGGAATGTTTGATTCGGGTTAAAATTGTCTCAACTTCGTAAGGACATCGGGTCGTATCTAAGCTGATAATGAGATTTGGGCGCCATGAGTCGTTTGGAACTTGTGCATTCGACTATGATGATACGTCCAGCATCTCTTTTTACCAAAGGTAGCGGGACACTCGGGACACGAGAATTCTGTAGAAACACCATTCAGCGGTTGAGACTCCGAGAAACTGAGGAAAGAATGGGCTTACTTGTCGTAGAATGGGCCGATAGTTCATGTCTCTTCAATTTATCGTTAGACTTGAATTCCATTTCGCACGACAAGCAAGCTGACACAGACGGTCAGCAAACCGCGAAACTCTGGCAGGATGTTCATACTTACGTTTATTGTTTTCCGGGTTCTGCGCCAGGATGGCCTTCCGTTTCTGTCGGAACACGGAGCCTATCGACAAGCGAGGAGATCCAATGATCGTCGAATTCATACAACTCGAATCAGTGGGCGCAGGCGATGTAGCGTGCAACCGAAATTTCACTGTACTACAGCCCATAAAAGATCCCGGTGTGGATGATGAACAAGAAGTTATAATCGACCCTGTAGTGGTGCCCAGCTCTAGATCATTCTGCGGCGCCTCCTGGGACACCACACCTGGTGTGGCGTAATGGCTAATGTTGTCGAGTGGCGGAATCCAGGATGGATTCCACCCGAGGGAAGGAAGATCCTGTGGGTGTGTCCTACTGGTATACGACGAAAGACCAGAGAAACTGGAAGGCTCCGTGAATGATTGTAATACTGTTTGGTAATACGAGGAGAAGTCGTCGGCATTATCATCGCATGGAATCGGACCTGGGAGGACACGAGGATCTTGAGTGCCAGCAGGATACAGTTGGGTGGAATGATGCTTTGGGAGTGCATTCATAGAATATGGACCGGTGGAAGCGAGCATGTCCAAGAGCATGTCGCTTTCGTTTCCGCATTCATGGTGAGGTAGACGGAGATCGGGAAAGAGATCAGGGCAGCGTTCGTAATTGTCGTACAGAAGGTCAAGTTCGGTGTGTTCAGCGTGAATGCTGAGATCCCATGGTGCCTCCGAGTTGTCCTGCAACGTCGGAGGATATGGTAGACACAGGTTGGAGTTGCTGAAAGTCATAATAGTAAAGGAGCGGGCGAAAAGTGAGTGTTGTTCCAGAATTCACTGAGAACGTGCCTTATAAGTGTCCGGGGCTTTGATGAGGCTGCATTGACAACATGGCCCTTCAAGTGATCGCGCGCGTCGTTGTTCTCTTTTCGTCACAAGCACGTCTAGGATGAACGAGATGATTCCGTCTCCAAGTCTTAGTCGCGAGGGGTATCAGAGAACGAGGAAGGAGCTCTCAAGGACGCTTTAAGCGTCTAGCGTGTATCATGGCGCGGTCAAGAGGAAATGTGTTACATCAGCAGGTTTGGACTGCAGACGGGAAACGAAAAGGAGGTGCGCACACAGAAAATGTTGGAAGTATCTCTGAGAAGATATCAGTAGAAATGCAGAAGCCATAAGTGCAATGGTGGGGTGTAGGTCACATCGGCGAGGCCCGTGGGACAAATCGACTCCCGGAATTTGCCGGAGCATCTTGCCGTCGTATCATACCCTGCTTTTTCCTCAGTTCTGGCACCTCCTATGCTACGCTCACGCGCCACAAGAAAACATGCTCGCTAACGTATGCTTGCGCACGATCCTTTGAACCGCACTGACTTTCAGTACATTTCAGTGCCGGAAACGAATGTCGCTTAGTAACATTCATCAGGGAAATCTGAAATTCTACATAGATCGGGGGCCTGTCTACGTAGGGTACGTAAGAAGGGACGTGTCTACATAGACCTACGTAGATCTACGTACAGCTTGGTGAGCACTACGTAGATCTATGTACAGCTTGGTGAGCACTACGTAGATCTATGTACTTGGTGAGCACTACATAGATCTACGTAGTTGCTGGTGAAGTGTACGGTGGTCGGCAGCAGCCATGGCGAAAATATTTTTGGAGCATTAATGAGAGGCTTCATGTGCACTGTCGAGGCATATTGCAATGAAGAAGAAATTAACTGTCCATCGTGGATTTTAAGCATTCGAGTCGATATCGTCAAGTCGTGGATCCGGAAACCTAAGTGGCAGAAATCTTGCCAAGTCCAGTCGATCAAATGGTCCGTGCGCAACACGTCATCCGCGGCAAGACTCAAATTTATTTTCTGAACTCCGCCCAGTCGCCCATTCCTCCTTTCCCCATGCCATGCTTGTCTCTGTCACCTCGCTGTGCTTCTGGACGCGATTCAAACAACCGGGCCGAGGCGTCTTCGTTGACAGCCTAGAACAATGTACTCGAGCTGCATGACCGACAACGGCACAGGATTAGCAGAGCTACACGACCGACAAAACGTGAACGCGTTTGAACAAGGAAGCGCGAGCGACGAGGAGCAAGACATGACCAACGAGGAGCGAGACACGACCAACGAGGAATGAGACACGACCAACGAGGAGTGGGACACGAACGACACACGACCAACGAGGCTCCCGACTGCGACTAATGAGGCTCCCGACTGCGACTAATGAGGACCCCCTACTGCGACCAGCGAGGACCCAACTGCGACCAGCGAGGACCGATCTGCGACGAACGGGGCTCTATCTGCGACGAATGTAGAACGAGGCCCTAATTGCGACGAACGAGGCCCCAACCCACGAGGGGAGACACAACCAGCGAGGAGCATACCGTAACCAAGGCGCCAACAACGACCAAACAGGAATGGGGCCCGACGACCTTGGCGGCGCCACTGGCGAATCGCTCTCCCTCAGCTTCGTAGTGCCATGTCACTGACCCCGCCATATGCAGGGCAGTGTGATGTTCCAAGTCTGCACGACGTACTTCATCGCGAGCTGTCCTACCTACTTTCCCTCTCCCTATTTACCATTAGCTATCCTGTCGTGTACATGTCTTCATTTATGTGCCAATATATTGTGTTTTCCTCCTCTTCCTGCCTGATTCTTTTCTGATATTCCTCATATTTGACGGAACCACCGGAGGTGGTCTGGCTGCAGGTATATTGTATTTGCGGTGTAGTCTACGTAGGTCTACAGGAGGTATACGTACAGCTTGGTGATGTCTACGCTAGGGCTACGTATAGGGGTACCTCTGTACCTGGCCTACCTGGGCTATGTAGACCTACGTAGACGTATGTAGAATTTACAGTTTTTCCTGATGTTCGCCACTTCTCGCAAGCTGTAGCACGTAGCCAGTGGTTCAGTAAGCATCTAACAAGACGTAGAATCTAGCTAACTGCGCTACTCAAGATCGCCTGAAGTCTTTTATGAGCCCAATCGTATCCTTCATATGTGGCTGCCAAGAAATAAATGCCTCGAAGTAAAGGTCCTGAAAGCGTTCCTCCCGTTCACCCAACTCTGCTTGCATTTTAATCCAGCCACTTCGTCCTGTACCCGATCTTCCAGACACGGCTCGTCTGTAAGCTCGCTGACCGTCGGATCGGAGAGTCGTCCGTATGGCTCTGGAACGTCGACGCGAGCAGTTCCAGATGAATCTTCCATGTACATCTAGCGCACTGGCGGACCTCCCGTACTGGGAATATGGTTCGAGGGAAGGACGAGCCGAGTGGTTCAGCGAGCTCAGCCGCTGGCTATACTACGATGATGCCCTCCGCACCGAGCAGGAGGCGTACGAAAGCTTTCACGGAAGCTCAGAAGTTGGGTCTCGTTCCGAAATGCTTCGGCCCTGTACATATCGCTATGTCGTCGGCTCCTCATCCATCCAGCACTAGACGCCATCGACGGGCTGCTGATGGAGTACATCCCCGGTCGTCTTATGTCGTCCTTTTGTCCAGGAACCGATATATCCATAGAGGAAGCGGAGGATATTTCCAGAGAATCCTTAATCTGGCGAGGCGCATCCGCCGCTACGGCGTCTCACATAACGACCTCCATTCCGACAACATCATCCTTCGCCACGGAAGCAATGATCCGGTTCTCATCGACTGGGGGCGCGCGGAATTCAGTGCCCTTTCCAGAAAAACATTTGCGCACGATGGAGTCATATCGCAATGAGACAGGACTTCTATTCGGATATACGCAAAGTCTTAAGACACTCAGATGGGAACATCTGGCATCGCTTTACTACGCCTCTTTCGGATGCGGGGCAAGCTATGCTGGTGGAAGGGAAGAGTGGTCATGGAGGGATATCAACATCTGCATCAGAAAGTTGCCCAAAGAGCAGTTGGAGATGTTCTATTATGAGGACCCAACCGTTGACGCGGAACGTGGGCTGAGGTGGAGAGTCAAACCAGGCGTGAAAACTACTAGCATGGACTGGGATGACACTGTGCCGCCGTACTAGAACCGCCATCGAGTATATTTCAACTAGAGGGTCTTGAATTTATTAGCAAGAATTAATTGTGATGGGAATGTAGAACTTCTGCACTTGCAAGAGGTATTATGGCATAACGCAACGTCCAACCTCCAAACCATGATCGTGGCGCGACAAAATTCCTGCATACAAGAGAGTCCCGTCCGATGGGCACATGAGTCCCGTCATAAAAAATATCCGGCCGGTCACTGAAACCTCACAGCAGGGGGTGTACTCAATTTAAGCCAGTGCGGCGATGATCAAATCACCTACCCTGCCTGAACTGCCTGCCAGCTAATACTCTCAGATCTTCATTGTACCGCCCGCATACAAAGACACATTCGAGCAATCCTCCCCTGTGTCATCCTCGTCTTCACCAGAAAGAGAGGAATGGTAGCTCGTGTAATGGTATGCCAATGCGGACAGAAAATCATGGAATGACACGCATCATGTGGCCGCGAGGGTTGGGGCAGCGAGTACGAACAATACAGGAAGTTGAGCACAAGGACATGATGAGAACAGCGTGTCGTTGATCGTCGTCCTGCGCCTGCAAAAACCGGAAGATTAGATACCGTCCCCGCAACGAAATTGAGCCCTTGCCTCACGCCACCATTCCTCGCAAATGATTTGGTATGCTAATGTGCACCGAATGACACGCATCATGTCGGCGCGAGGGATGGGATAGAGAGTAAACAATATAGGAAGTCGAGCACAAGGACATTGAGAAGGGCGCGTCGTTGATCGTCGTCCTACCCCTGCAAAAACCGGATGATGAGATACCGTCCCGCAACGAATTGAGCCCTGGCCTCATGCCACCATTCTTCGTGGGAGTAGCCAGGCGGTCTATACGAGCAAAGCATTTTCCAATTCCGATTGTAGCCGGTGAAAACGTGTCCATAAGCCCGCTGCTTTCATCGTTCCATGCCAGCAGGTCGGGGATCGCTGTCCAATCATCCCCGCGTGCACTGGTCACCCAGTAGTTGGACAGCGAGAGGGCTGAGTGGTCAACACGATGCTGACGACACTGCGCCAATCGTTCTCGATGGCGGGAGCTTCCTTCCCCGTGGATAAAAGAGACGAGAAGGGTCCACAACAACAGCACGCGCGTATCAGAGGGCAACCTGACAGAATGATGAATTGCTGGCCATCGCATGGAAAGTGTTTTGGACTTTCAGAAAGTTGGGGGGGAGACTTGGCATGGAGCCCATCGCCCTCGAGCTGTCACCGCCACCAAGGAGGAGGGAAGATAGTGGCGAAGCGCAGAACGGTGCATGACCAGGATGACTTTGGGAGGCAAGCATCCGCTTTCAGCGCCGTTCGGAATCCAAGAATGCTGAGAATTCTTCCGGTGGCCAACTGGGTGAAGGAATGTGCCTCCAGGGGAACCGCAACGATAAGACCAACGCGCGATGAGCGAAGTCGAACGATATACCGAGATCCCATCCATCATAGACCACACGTTATCCCGCCGCACTACCACTCCTTCTTAGTGTAGCAGCCAGTGTTCGCGAGCGCTAACAAGACGACGCGGATGATATTGAGCGAATAAACGCTGATAAGGCGACACCAGTCTAGATGCAAGTTCATCACTGCGCGATGAGTATATACAACTATACTCTCGTCAGTTATATATATATGACTGGAATTGGATTAGACTAACTGAAATCGGAGCTACCTGACTGGAATTGGCAGTGGCACATCCCGCCGCTCTCTACTAACTGGAATTGGTACTGGCGCCGCCGCCCTTCCGTTTTGGGATGTCAGCATCAAACGGTTGCTGCCTGCTTCATTTTCCTTTCGCTTCTCTTCCGCCTGGCCTCCACCATGGACGACGACGCGAAGACGACACTAGACCTTGTTCGGGCGAGTCCTGATGGTATCGGACGTTACAAGAGATACCTTGGTACGTGTTGTTAGTGACTCGGACCACTACTACCACCGTACTCACACGGGATTCAGGATTGCGGCCTGATGTTGCTGCCTGCTTCGATGAGACCAAACGATTGGAGTGGGTCAATCTCAAACAATATCGGGCATTCTTGAACGATTCGGCCAGTTCGCAGACAGGTGGCGCACTGTACGTGTTCCCCATGCTCCGTTTGGAAAACTGCTTACCAAAAATAGACCCTCATCGCGTCCCAAGATCGACTGCTCTCAGACGCCCACGCTCACCATCCCTGGAAATCCTTGATGCACCTCCCTCTCTTCCATAGCATCAATCACGTCCCCCTGCGGCGAAACGCGCGCGCGTAACCATTGAATGACCAGTTCCTCCGCCGGTGTCTGATGACGATATGAGTCCCACCATCCAGACCAAGGCCCGACTATGAGGGCGGGATCCCGATTCCAGTCAGTGGCGAGTGCGGGCCAGACACTAACTGAAAGCGGTCGGAGGTAACTGAAATTCGTTGGAGGTAACTGAAATCGGTCCCGATTCCAGTTAGCATTCGCTAACTGACGAGATGCTTTTTGTCATGCCTCCTGCGCGATCTAGGATATTGATGCTGCACATACCGAAAAGAAACAACACATTTCGTACAGTCAAGTCGATGAAAATGACCACTACGATTCATACGCAACGACAAGCTCGACCAAGTGATATCAAGACTCCAATGAAGGCAAGTCCTTCGCGGGGTGCGGGTGCTAATAACAAGCTTGAGAGAGGCGGCTGCGCTTCCAAGGCACTGAAAGGAAAGGCAGAAAATGACGAGCGATTTGGGTCTCAGTAGGGTTCGAAAGTCCGGTTAAGTCAGGTTAAGTGACCTTAATCTGAGTTAACCGGTGACCGGACCGGTCAAGCAAATTCAGCATTTGGGCTTGACCCGTAACCGTGACCGGTCAACTAACCAGACCGGTCAAGTTACGCCCAGTTAGGTCGGTTTTGACCGGTTAGGACCGTAACCGGGTGAAGACCGGTCTTGGTCGGTTAGAACCGATGCCAGAGTCAAACAAAATGGCAAAGGCAAGGGTTGAACACAAGGCTTCTGACTTTGAGTCTGAATCATGTTCGCATTGAACCCCCTACACCATTAGGACATGCTTGGTGTGGATCTTTTGGCCTGAGAGCAGTAGTCACGCCTATGGCACGCTCTCAAACAATAATCCTCTTAGCTCTAATCACTAATGCATGTTGTACTCACTGTAGACGAAGCCTTGTACCGTAGTAACTTCTCTTATAATCACCAGTAGCATTCTACATGTATTCTTCAAGAAATAAATGATTCATCTTCTAACACCAAGTTGTCAGTACTGTACTTTCGTGTTAACTGTGTCCCCAGGCTACACTCAATAGAACGCAATCCTTTCCGCTACCTAAAAAATAGGTAAAATTCAAAGATGCGGAAGAACATTTCTAGGACACATCCCGACACATCCGAGCGCGCGTGCGGCGTTCGTTGTGGCTTTGGAGCCATCCCGAGGTCGCTTCCGTCGTCCGGACCGATCATCCGAGTGGTGATCGATGGTCAGATCTTGACCTTCGACCACCACCACCTCGCGACGCCTGGACGCCGAAGACCCGACCTTGGGACGCGGGTCTTCTAGGTGTCGTTCTACTTCCATCTATCTACTTCTTTTGGTTTTTTCGTGGATCTGCGGGCTTGAAGAGCCCCGGCGGCCCCGCAGGACGCGTAAGCCCTCAAACGAGGCCGCAAATCTTCGACGACGATGGTTGAGGCCCTCCATGGGGCGGAGGATGCAGGAGATTGATGCTGGAATCGATGCCGCGCTGTCTGCTGACAGGCGGCGCTCGTCAAGGTGCATGTTGTTTGCTGGACACGAATACCGACTCATCTCTCAACTTAGGACTATCGCACAACGACGACGACTGCACGCCAGCATCCTCACGATTACAATGATGTGGCGACGACTACAACCGCAATGGTAGCACCACCACGAAGACGACGGTACCCGGACGACACCAGCAAAGCCACAACGCTTCCGCAACGACCACGAACACTTGAACCCCGCTGGACGCATAAGCCGTCCATCGACGCCGCAGATCTCAATAACAACGATGATGATCCGATGGCGGCTTGGAACCTCGACACCGCGCTGCTTAATTGCCAGGGTGCGTCTTTTTTTACTGTTTTCGAGTAACTACTTACTTTTACCAGGATCCCTTCATGACGACAATACCTCCACCTCCACTCCGGCACCATTACCGCCACCCCAATGCGACCCCAATGACCACCACCCCCGACGACAATGACAAACGACGATTACTCTCGCCCCACCATCACCACTATGCGACCATCACGACACGGACGACTAAGACACTACGAAGATCTGGGGAATCTGACGCTGCTCTGTCTGCTGACTGGCGTCGTCTCAAGGTGCGTATTTCTATCTCTTATAGTATTTGGCAGTAACTAATCTGTACAGCCGCGGTCATAGCAGCAGCATGACGACGACAGCAGCAGCACTGCGAGAACGACAGCATCCCAAAGCCGACGACGGTGACGGTACCTCCACTATGACGGCGACGGCACCTCCAGCACCACAACTGCCACTGCGACCTCAACGACAACCACTACACCGCGACCACAACGACGACATCACCATAACGACGGTGATAACACCTTCATTAGGCGGACTCCACACAAGAACGACGATACTTCCACGATGGTACCGACACAAAGATGGGACTACGACAGCGACCACGACATGGGACGAAAACACCATACTATTTATCCCCCGCTACCTTCCGGTCATGCATAATTACTTTTAATGTTGCATGGACGGGAGGTGCGGGGTCATCGTGCATTGCGACATGCGGCCCATGCTATTTAGCGCGGGCTCGCTCGTACGGCACGAACAAAATCACCAGTTATGACTGGTTATGACCGGTTATCTGCGGTCAAGGAAAATCCTGCTTTGGGGCTTAACCGTTGACTGTGACCGGTCAAATTGTGTGACCGGTCATCGGTCATCGGTCAAAATTTCGGTTAAGTCAGGTCAAGTTAAGCTACTTGACCGGTCAAGCTTAACCTGACCTTCGAACCCTAGGTCTCAGGAAGCCGAATCGTCGAGGAGCTGACCATGCAGGTAGCGCTGGACAAGTATACATGTACGACGACAAAAGACGTGCTTGGGAAATGGAAGAAGATGATGGGACAGCATGGAAGGGGTTCCAGAGAGAGAAGAGGGCGACGATAGTAGGGACGATGGAGGTACAGAGGCTGGCATAGAGATAAGTGACATCGACGTAACAAAGTTGACACACACACACCATTTCGACGCTGTGTATCCAAAGAAAAAAACGTCTGTGATATGAACCGTCGTTCGAGGATACTGTCCATCGCTGGAAAAGCTAAAAAGACGATTGTCTTGTCGAGTCACGCCATCCAGGACGAATATATGGTCGTCCAGCCATGGAGGAGAGGTCATCTAGACGTCCACTGCGGTCAGAAAGCGCGTCGGGTTCGCCAGCCATTGTATCCTGCAGCGACCAATACGCTGGAATGCCCTCGCCTTGCACTGCCGCTGCCCTGGTCGTCGTGGTCGTTGGTGTACATCCGCTTTACAGCACGTCTGTGGGTCCCATGGGGCCAGACACGCGTTGATCCATGGTCCGTTCCTCAGAGACGCGGAGCGCCGGGCTCGTCGATGTGCCTCTGCCGTCGCTGCGCTCGTCGTCGGTCATGGCAGGACCCCGGCATGCCCCCAAGATGTTCGATTTTTTTGTCGTACATTTGAGACGAAAAATGGGCTGAAGGTCCGTTATTTTGTCGTACATATGTGGCCTATATCAAGGTGACGTCTGAATATTTAGTCGTACACAAAGCCTCACCAGGTTAACACGTCCGGCCGGATTGTCGGACATCTTTCGTCACAAACGCGACCTGCCCCAGAGGCGACGCTCGGAACATGGTCTACATCGACCTAATGGTACTGTCGGTCCTGTGTACGCGCCGCCTTGAAGGTCCGTCGGCTGGAAGGTCAGTTTCAAAGGTCGGACATTTTGGGCCCAAAATGGATGCCCTGGGCGAAAAATCGTACAGAACTGGTCAAAGACTTCGTGACAGAAAGTGCCGAAAACAGGCGATTTTGGATCGAACCTCTTAGGCGGCATGTCGGGGTCCTGTCATGGCGGGAAGAGGACAGATGCATGACATCATCCGACCGAGAACTTGGTTCAACGAAGGAAGGGTTCTTGTAAAGTAGACATCTCCTTATCGTTGCTCATATCTGGAACCCACGGTGCTATAGCATTTTCGTGCACTGGTGGGCAATGAAGTTCATTACAGTAGGTAGCATTTATACTTTGTTCGCACTATCAAATTTTGAGATCTCTTTGTACTGCATTAAATGCTATGTAGATGTGTAGATCACTATGCATCAGTGTGAGCTTGGAACAATGAGCTTCATGTGTGGGTGAAGGCGAAGCCTTCGGGCCCCAGCAACGGTTCTTAATCCTTGTAGACGTGGTCAGCTGCGATGGGTGGGTGGGCCACGCAGCTGGCACTAGGACTTGCCGTGCTAGAGCAGAGCGCGCAAGTTCTCAGCTGCATGAGTTCATTCTATGATTGAACACATTTCTCAGGGAGCGGCGGGTGGGAAATAAAAGTGAAAGAGCCGAGCCCGAAACGCGAGTGTCTTCGACGCGCGACTCGTCGTGATGACGGTAACGAAAGAGGAAGGAGTTACCGCATCACATGTCCGTACGAAGACCTCGATTTGTTCGAGCTCGTGCCTCACTCTATAAAATCTACAATCTAAGTAGTAAGTAAGGTGGTCACACTAATAAATTTCGAGATCTCTGGTTGGAATATACGCGGTGATGATGGTTCTAGTAAGGCGGAACAGGATCATCCCACATCATGCTAGTAGTTTTCACGCCTGGTTTAACTCTCCACCTCAACCCACGTTCCGGGTCCACGGTTGGGTCCTCGTAATACAACATCTCCAACTGCTCTTCGGGCAAATCTCTGATGTCCTTGTTGATATCTCTCCATGACTGCTCTTTCCACCAGCCTAATTTGCCCGCATCCGAAAGAGGCGTAGTAAAGCGATGCCAGATGTTCCCATCTGAGCGTTTTAAGATTTTGCGTACGTCCGAACGGAAGTCCTGCCACATTGTGTTATTCATCCATCGCGCTGCAAATGTTTTCTCGGAAAGGGCATGAAATCCCGCGCGTCCCCAGTCGATGAGAACAGGATCATTGCTCCCGTGGCGAAGGATGATGTTGTCGGAATGGAGGTCGTTATGCGAGACGCCGTAGCGGCGGAGACGCCTCGCCAGATTGAGGATTCTCTGGGAAATATCCTCCGCTTCCTCTATGGATATATCGGTTCCTGGGCAAACGGAGGACATAAGACGACCGGGAATGTACTCGGTCAACAGACCGTCGATGGCGTCTAGTGATGGATGGATAGAGGAGCCGGACGACATAGGGATGCATACACGACCGAAGCATTTCGGAACAAGACCCAACTTCTGGGCCTCAGTGAGAGCTTCGTACGCCTTCTGCTCGGTGCGGAGGGCATCATCGTAGTATAGCCAGCGGATGATCTCGTTGAACCACTCCGGGTCATCTTCCGACAGACCATGTCGCTTAACTTCGGGAGGTCCGCCAGTGCGCTCGATGTACATGTGAAGATTCGCCTGGAACTGTCTCTCATGCTGAACGCTCCAGGGCACAGTACGCGGTCCAATCCGCCGATCAGCGAGCTTACAGACGAGCGTGTCTGGAAGATCGGGTACAGGCTGAAGTGGCTGGATTAAAATGCAAGCAGAGTTGGTGAACGGGAGGAACGCTTTGAGGACCTTGACTTCGACCATCCGGTTACTACTTGTCACTAATGACATTTGGATCGTATTGTTGGGTCTATAAAGAGCTTCAGGTAACCTTGAAAATAGTTGGAGGACGTCTTTTAGAATATTTTCGAAAGCTTACTGAAACCAAGTATCAGTATGTGCTGTTACTTGAGAAAAGTGGCGCAATCCAGTCGACACCTGTCATTGTCACTGAGATGAGCGAGTGAAAAACAGGTGGAAAGAGCATACTGTGCGGACTGTGGAGCATTTCTCCGTGTTCTGTGAGTGCAGTAGAAAACGAGCCTTGGAAGCGAGCAGTACAAAAGCAAGAGGCTACGGCAATCAGTCTCTGACGATTCCGATCAGTGACCGTCCCTTTTTCCTGACCACCATTCCATATATCCCCGCACGTCGAAACCATCACGCGAACTGCTCATTCTACGAATATATGGTCGTCCAGCCGTCAAGGAGAGGTCGTCTAGGCCTCAACTGCTCTCAGAAAGCGCGTCTGGTTCGCCCCAAGCTGGTCGTTGGTGCATATCCCTTTTAAAGCACGTCTGTGGGTCCCATGGGCCTAGACACGCGTTGATCCATGGTCCTTTTCTCAGAGATTCTCAGAGACGTGGGGCACCGGGCTCGTTGATACGCCTCTGCCGTCGCTGCGCTCGTCGTCGGTCATGGCGGGAAGAGGACAAGGATGATGTCATCCGACCCACTTTCTTCCGTCCGTCCGTCTTCTGGCCAATATCACGGTATCGACTGCTCTCAGCTACGCTTGCTGTTCAATTAACCCTTTGTCATTTCGTTACAAGTAGACACTACTGTACGCCAACACTCCAGCGCTCTACAGCCTCTTTATTACCATACATTTCAGCAATCGGAGCCCTCTTGGCAGCAGCCAGTTTCCAGCTGCAGTACTGTAGCGTTTCAACCGTATATTCTCATATCGGGTCACGGAGCCCCACGAACTGAACCTATACATATTGCATATTGCATCACGGAGCCTCCCAGCCAGGCACAGGCATCCAAAAGTGGAAATTTCAGGTCCCGCCTGCAGCGGGCCTGTCCAAATAAGGGAATTTAAGGGTCTACGAACCTATTTGCTGTAAGTTCACAGCATATCGGGTCACAAGCCGCGAACCTATGGTTGAAACGCTACAGTACTGAGCATTTGACAGCCCATCGAGCGCTTCTTCCGCATGGGCATTTATCATCCGGCATATCTGGGCTCGGAACGCATGGGAGCCTTGCGCTTTCACAACCTCGTATAGCTTGAAGACATTATACGGATCGAATACATTGAATCTGTAATCAGAAATTTCGCGGATTATGCACTGTAATTTCACTCAGCTGTAAGATCATGCACGATGTGTAGGATCATACCTTTTATCTTTGTCAATCCACCCCATTACCGTTGTTACAGTATTTTGTTCGACGAGCAAGCCAATGACGGGCGCGTCGACACAGTGAAGCTCCCAAAGTGTCACTGCAGACCTCAGTGCCATGGATAGATGTGTGAGGTGTTCGATACGCTCGTCGGGTAGCAAGACATATTCTACGACTAGCACGGGAATCTGAACACGGTCAATCCCAGTGCAATCGGTTGTAATGAGTAGTGACTGCAAAGTCAAACTTAAGACCTTCCTGTCTGTGCTTCGACAACTCAGACCACTCTCCTTTTGGGAGAATAAGGCAGTCTTCAGGGAGACCCATCAGGAATGCAACGTTCGGACGCATCTCTTCGAGAAACGGTACACGCTTTGATTGTCCTTCATCCGAGCGGCGGAAACAGTGATGGACATGCCATGGTGGACAGTGGCTTATGATCAATGATCATGAGTTTCGCGAGATCACGAAGCGAGGGAATACTCACTTGAAAATGAGATTTGTCTCCTTTGCCTGCCATGCACGAGAGAAGAGAGAGTTATAGAGGCTCATCCAATGGGTCGTGAGCGAGTGCCTATCAAGCGAGCTAACAGAGACGTTTTGCAGGTCTCTCGCGTACGAGCAGAAAGTTAATGAGAACGAGACGTCGGCTGTCGAAAGCGCTTGAACAGGAGATACGGAGTCTAAAGCCGAAAGAAAGGGTGCAATCAGCCTGTGAGCGTCATCAGAGATTCCCTTCTTGCTATCCTCGATGATCTCCTTCGCGGGACCGTAGAATTAGACGGAGGTAGATTTAACTCTTGTAAATAATACTCACCAAAACATGTGGACGGCCCACTTCGAGGGAGCCCTTGAAGACATCGATCCATTCCCTTATATGTGTCGGCAATTCCACACTTGTTTGAGGTGCCCCGGTGACGATGCCGGATTTCTCCAACCATTCTTCAATGAATGTTAGCTCTAAAGAAAACAAAAAGCTAGACAGGATGAATTGGTGCGAGTGCCGAGCATGGAAGAAGATGGGCGTACTGGAGTAGCGCATCACCGGCAACCAACGGAGGATGTAGTATATCAACCGGACGTCGATTTTCTCCAAGGTCTGAAGGCTGGATGCGGGACTTGTCCGGCCAGGCGCAGACGTGCAAGGCCGTGTCTGCCGAGCACTGCGTGCTTTCGAATACGATACACTTCGCAATCTTGCGTAGGTTGGCGATTATGCTTCGTACGTGCCAGATATGTAAACTCTCGTTCATGAAATTCAGCGACTTCGACCGCCAGTTGAGGAGAACGCTGTGTATTAATGGCTAATGCATAATGAGATCTGTGCATGGAATATACTATTGGAATCATACACACCTGTAAACTTCCATTTCGATCCGCCGCCAAAGTAGCAAGAAATGTGTACCCTTTGAAGTGGTCAAAGTATAGGCCGGCTAGCGGGGTGTCGAGGCCGAGAGCAGCGTGTAGAGGAAGAGCAGCCGTCATGGCCGACTCGAGATGCGCTTTGTGGGTTAAGTTCCCCTCCGATGGTGCTTTGTCGTACTCGACTATGAGAATGGGGATTTCGAGGACATCATTTCACGACGGTGCCTATAGGGAAGCACTTAGATCCCTGTTTCTGAAAGACTGCGAGAATATAACACTTTTTATTCTCGCTAATGAACAACAAGCCAGACGACTGAGACCTGTGAGTTGGGTGAGGAAGGAAGGAGGGGGGAACACTTCGGAAAGTGAACCGACCCGATCCCCCTGGGGACGAGCCGAGTGGACAGATCTGAGAACCCACCCTAAGCCTTTCGGCGCGTCACGATCTGGTGAACGAGACTCCCCAACTCTACTGAAGACGAAAAAGGCTGGAATTTCATTGCTCTGCTAGGCTGTTGAATCTCGGTGGAGCGATCATCTCGATGTGTAGGATACCCAAATGTTCCAAGCTCCTCCAATATCGTAGAAACGCATCTGACGACCATCGTCCCAGTGCTTTCACTACGTCTGTGCTCACACCTGCAAGTAGGTAGAACGTCGTACCCCCGATGCGGAAGCAATGGCCCGTTAACCAAACGAGTCCTTTCTCTGCCCACAACTCGTTGCACCTAGCCATCATCGCCCTCACCGTAAGGATCCTCCGTACTCCATCCTTATCGAGGTACGACGCTAGAGGGTCATCGTCTCCAATGTCGTTTAGGAAGATGTGATCCTGGAGTGCTGTCACCGGGTTCGTATGTCCTCGTTGTGCTGCAATCACCACGTCTTCCCCTTTCTCCTTCTTGACCTTCGTCCACGGGAGGTGTAATAGCTTCGTGCCTCTATCCGAGGCGTCCTCTCCCACGTCTATGCCTACTGGATGGAACTTTGGATCGAAGGCCTCCGGCTTCATCGTTGTAGGAAGGAGTTCGCCTAGTCTAGCCTGAGCGTAGAATGCTACAAATGCCATCGCTCTGACCGCCGCGTCCTTTGGATCCGCTGCGTCCAGTCCCTCGGCGAGAATTTCGAGTCGGTTCCTTGTGACCGGTCTCCTCGGTTTCTGCATATCCCCTCTTGGTACCTCCTTCTTGACTGCCTCCAGGAGATATTTGACCTGTATCGTCGCTTCCCAGCGGAGATGGTTGGCGATATGGAACGCTCGGATGCCGTAGACTTTGTTTCCCGTGCTCGCGCTACCCTTCCTTCCCGTCCACTGGGCTATGTACGCTTCCAGAATGCGAGACGGCGCTGGGAATAACTGTTCGTCCGGGATCCCTTCTCCCTCCGCCCAACGGATGAAGTCGCGTAGGCCGGTCATATGTCCCTTGCGCGACCCTCTTGCCCAGGCCTTCTCTAATGCCATCTTGACTTTCGCGTCCATAGGCGGGAGGAACGGCGCGAATCTTGACAGGATCTCCGACAGTTTGAGTGGTGGCTTGGCCCTACTAGACGTTCCTGGCTCTCGTCTGGGTCATCGTGCGCATGGTGCTCTGGTCACCTCGTACCTTTCCTCCCTGGTATGCTCCTAAGCTGCTTCCTCATCTCCGCTTTCTTTTCTACCATTGTGCGTGTAGATCCGCGTCTGGCCATAGTACCGCGTCGAATGTGATAGTAGTTTGTCAAGGTGATCAAAACCCTAACCCTACTTATTCTCACATCCTTGTATGAACTCGGTTTTGTAATTCTGCAAATTCTCTATTTCTATGCTGGCAGTTCGTGATAAGCTACGGAATTCTCTATGAATGGTCTGAGATAGTATGGGACGCGTGGGGGAGACGACAACAGTTCCTTTCTCGACCCCAGTTCCCCTCATGATGGAGCGTCCGCCGGATTCTCCTTCGTATTGATATACTCGGGTGATAACCAGATCCCCGTGTCCTGCATCTGACTGACTATCCTTCGCAATATTGCATTCTGTTGTCTCCCCCTTGAGTATCCTGCTCGAAGGGCGCCGATGACTCCTTGGTTGTCCGACCGGATGCGCACATGAACATTCCTGTATCCTGCAGATTTGAGGGTACGAATCGCGAGATCTATGGCCACCATCTCAGCCCATCCTATCTCTCTTCCCTCTGATCTCCAGCCCGCCTTGAACCTCCAGGCCAGCCATTTTCCATTCAGGATGAGGCCTATGCCCCACGACGTAGACGCGTCCACCATGAGTATGATGTCCTCGTCGGGTTCTGTTGGAACCACGCATTCCATACCGACGAATTCGTCCCCTAGCGTTTGCCACCACCACTCGAGGTCCTCTGACATCTCTCTCGGAATCGTATGGGCCATGAACGCCGGCGTCGTCTCCTTGAAACTGGATCGGAATCTATAAATGGAGGGCATCCTCGACCGTCCCTCCCTGCAAACAAGGCAAACGTGGTTGAGCGTCCCCGCTATCGACTCTGCCTCCTTCCTCGTCATCTTTGCCTTGACGATTCGAAACGGCTGAATCTTCCCCCGGTATTTTGTCTTCTTCCCGTCCGGCAGTGATACCGTCTTCTCCACGATATCCCAGTCAAAACCGATGTACGCGAAGTACGACGCGAACGGCTTGAACTTCTCGGGGGCCCATGGCCATCCCACCTTCTCCACCGCCTGCCAGATGATGTCGGCGTCGTAGCTGTACTCGAAGGAGCCATCCTCCAGCTTCCTCTTCGGCCATCGAAAGAAGATGAAGTCGTCAACCCACTTTAGCAAGGCCTGAACCCCCCATCTGAGAAGGATATAGACCATTGCATCTGCTATCCGCCCAAAGATACCCGGCGAAGGACAGGCTCCAAAATTGAGGGTAGGATTCAGGTGAACGAGGGCGCCTATTAGTGCCGCGGTGAAACATCTCTCGCTTGGATGCACTGGAACATTCCTGAACGCCGACTTCACATCGAACGTCGCCACCTGAGTCCCCTCCGGAGCCTGCGCCACGAGCAAATAACACTCTGCAAAGGTCCCCCATTTGCATGGAAAGTCGTCTGCGTCTATAACTGCGTTTATGGAGACCTCCTCGGGGTTCATCTTTATCTTTGGCTCTCTATCGGGATTCTCACTCACTGCTCTTGATTCCATCTGCTCTTTAAATTCTGCCGTAAGCGGTACACGCGGGAACGAGTGATCTGTAGTTATGCGAAGCTTTGCTGGCTTCCCATCTGCAGCCGGACGTTCGTCCACGTTCATCGGAGCCGTACGGAAAAAGCCTAGAACTCTCTCAGCCCCGCACGTTCTCGCGATGCTGAATTGCCTACCAATTTTTTCCTCTAATTCTTCGGGTCGGAAACCCCTCGATAACCTCCCCATCTCTATCTCTGAAGCGTACTGATCTTGAATAAACTGAGTATGATGCGGAAGTTTTGCATGATTCTTGGGAATGAAGGTTCGATCCAGCTCGAAAGCGGAGAGTCCTATGGAAAAACCTTCTCTGATGCCTTTGGGAATGTCGGCGAATTCGTCGAGCACCCCTGCCAGCCGTAACTCCTCCTCCCACGCATCCGCCTTGAACGGCGTAACGATAGAAAAGAGATCCTCATCCACTCCTCCCTCGGCGCCTCCTCCCTCCTCCTTCGCGCCCACCTCTCCTTCCTCCCTCCCCCGCTCCCTACTTGAGGCAGTCCTGCGCTCCGTGGTTACGATTTCCACAGAGCGAGCACGATCCACACCAACAGCACTTGTCCTTCTTTGCGCTGGTGGTTGATGCTGAGGACGTCGAACGCGACCCCGAGGCGGAAGACTTCTGTCCTGACTGCTTCGCTCGAAAGGAAGAATTGGACGTCGACGAGGTAGTAGCTCCTCTCTCCTTGCGTTCCTTATCCATCCACTCCTGTGTATGCGCACTCATACAGTCTGCCCACGTCTGCTGTCCAAACTTCGAAACATCGAGCACCAGGTCCGATCGCCAGAAGGTCGCTAGTACCGCTTCCATGTACATCTTGATGACCATGAAACCGTGAGGCGACTCGCTGTTCCACTCCGACTTGGATGTGAGGGTCTTCAGGATCGTACGGAACTGATTAGCGAGTTCCGGCCCATCTGGAAGGTCCATATTGCACGCCTTGCGCTTGTAGAAATTCTCCACGCTGTCGCAGAACCTCCCGGACCCGTCCAACCACTGAAACATGCCAAGGGTCAGGTCCGACGCCACGTTCTTGGGGCGCTTTTCTTTATCTCCATCATACCCGACTCTGTGCTGAACTCAAGCGTACTCTTGCCTCGAGTGAGCTCCCGTCGCCTGTCAGCAGCGCACGCCTCCGCCGTGAACTCCGAGAAACGAATCGGTTCCGTCCAGCCGTCTGCCAAGATCTTGACCAAATATGCTGGAACGGCCGCGTTCGCAGCTGCAGAGACTTCGTCAACTACTGCCAACCTCCTTTTCTTCGATTCGGTATCTGCGGCTGGCGAACGTGCGTGCTTCGATGAGGTAGACTGGAACTCCGCGGCCACTCTCGCCGCCTCCACCGCCTTCAGCTTCTTCTGGGACGGAGACTTCGACGCCTTGGTAGTAGAACCCGAACGTTTCCTTCGCTCGTCCAGTCTGCAGTACCCTCTCGCCCGAAGCGCCTTCTCTAGCTCTCTTTCCGAAGCGAAGTAGATTGGTCCTGACTGGGGAGGGGGAGCGACTACCTCAGACGAGTCAGAGTCCGAGTCGTCGTCCGACATGGGTCGGGGTTGAGATTCCCTCGGGGGAGGAAATGGCTGTGACTCAGAGGGCCCCATCACCTCCTCCCTCGCCTGTCTTTCCGCCTCGTCCCGTATCCTCCGAATCTCTTCTTCAAGGAGGCGGATCCTCTGCTGCTGTTCAGCCACTGCCGCCATCCTCTCCTTTTCCCTCTTAGCGTCTGCACGAGCTTCGGCCATGCGCTTCTCGTGCGCCAGCCTTTCTCGAAGCTGCTGCTCCTGCTTCGCTAGGCCGGGGTCCTGGTACTGGTGCTGAGAGGGCTCGTTCGTCGACTGGGAGTCCTGAGGATGATCTACGGGGGGCTGCATTCTGTTCTGAGCCTCGTTCCGTTCCCGAATGGCGCGTTGTCTCTCCTCCAATGACGACTTCCTCGCCTGCTGCATTGCCAAGGTAAATGTGGGTTCCGCACAATAGTCAAACCAACGTGCCTCTTCCCGCGAAATCTCTACCCCGTCTCGGAACTTTGGAGGAGCATCCCCCCAGCCCCAACGCATCGCCCCCGCTGGGAGTTTCCGCGTTGTGCCAGTAGTCGCCGACTGCTCTGCTTGGAGATCCGTCTGTTGATCCTGCACCGCCGGAACTGGTTCTGGAGCCGCCTTCTTCGCCGCCGCTCGCGTAACTGGGGGCCCCAAGTTGTCTGCCTCTGCCGACTTCTTGGACTTCGGCGTCTTCTTCTTTGGCTTCGCCTTTGATGATTTCGGCGTCTGCGCTGGAGGCTCCGAAGGGATTTCCTCCTCCTGACCTTGCTCCCCGGTAACCACGGGCTCCACAGGAGGCTCCTTCTGCGTCCTGGAAGGCGTCGCCGACTTCGGCACTAGCGGAGGGTCTGGATAGAAAGCTGAACTTTGAGTGCCTGTCGCGCCACCTTTTGAAATATCCGTGAGCGTGATCCTAGCCCGAACCAACTGATTCATACCTGCAGATGCTGCAAATGCATGACTGGGGGCTGCGAAGGCACCAAAACCCCCGAACTTTGGCTCCTTGTATGGCGGCACCTCGACGACCTGTTCCTTGTGACTCGCGAAGAAACCTGCGAGGGCCGTCGTTAGCATCGAGAGTCTAATAACTTGGGACCCCGAGCTCTGCCAGGGCTAACGCACCTGACGAACCTGACTTGTCTGGTAAGACCGCTGGGATGGATTCCTTCCTCCCAAATATAGACGCAGTCTTCGTCGTCGCTGGTCGAAACGTGCCTGACGTCTTCGCGGGAACCGATTCTGTCGCAGAACCCAAGGTGGTCGTGCCAGTCCCCAGAGAGCTCGTACTAGCGTCTCCCCGGGTTCCAGGTTGATGACCTCGGTTCAGAAACGACGTCGTCTTCCACGAAGGTGGCTCGTAACCCGACGTCCTGATGACTGGAGATGGAGCTAAGGAAGAGGTTCCCGTAGCCGTCTCCAAGCCTTGCGCGAAACGTACTGTGCGCGGGGGAGGAGGGACTCGCGCAGATCCTAGTGGCTCTGAGGTGTCTGCAGGTCCCGCTCCAGGCTCTGCCGCCAACGGCGGACTGGAACTAAGTGGCTCTAGCGGATCCCGCGGTGTCTGCTGCGAAAAGGCGTCCGCGTCCTCAATGTCGTCCGTGGCCTCGCCCGGCTCCGAACCCTCCAGTTCTTCGATGTCGTCCTTTGGGCTGAGGTTCTCTATCCCGCCAAAGCTACGCACCGCTTCGTCCAGCGAAACCGCCGGACGCCTACGGCCGGTCGCCTTGTCCAGTCCCTGCCAGATCTCGCCATCGAGGCTATCAGATTTCCCTGCCAGCGAGTTTCCTGAACGCAAACTACGCGTCGCTGGCTCGCCTCCCTTCGAATTTCTCGGGGCCATCGCGAAAATTTTCCTGAAGCGAATAAGCTCCGCGGCTGGCCTCGAACCGTACGTCGTCCCGCCTAATAGGAAAAAGGCTCAAACAACGCCTAAGCCGTCTATAGGCCCCAAAGAAAGAATAGCAAGCGCTCAACGTCGAGTGAAAACGCGTTGGCGATGTTGGAGGCTTTTCTGATGGTGGGAGGACGGAATGAGAATGAGAAGTTGTGATATCCGCCTCCGCCAAACAAGTGACTAAGGACAAAGCGCCTCGACGGACCCAATAAGGTAAAGTAATCACGGTTCTATCTCGTCCGTTTAATCTCCGCATCCCGCCTCTCTTTCTGATACAATCCGAAAATCCTTGAAGCCAGCCTTATCCCACTATAGTGCCACCCTTTACTTATACCAGACAAGAATTTTTCCCGGGCGATGACCGTGTCAAACCGGACCGCCGAAAGGAGCGCGTCCAGCGGAGGCAGGTAGCCCAGGTAATATGTTGAGCTCCCAAGCGGCCATACCGAACCATCGCGCGAGAACAGCAGCTCAGCTGCCGTTCGTAGCGGACCAAAATCGCCATGTACACCTACACCTAACGTATCATCAATCCTCGTCGCTGTGAGTCTTGATACGCTCACCGTAGCTTCCTCGCGAAGTTTATGGAACCTCCGACACTCGATGAAGATGTGATGCTCGTCGTCGATTGTTCGACACCCATACCGACACAGGCTTCGTGCGGCCAAACCACGAGACGCTAAACGATCGCCCGTCGGAAGCTGGCCACACCTCGCATATAGCTGGACCACCGCTGTGTATGCCGATGTGGCACGAACATACGGGTACTGTGGAGGCGGGCGAGGATCGTAGAGCTCGTGTCTGAGTCGCAGATGCCGCGACTCCAACACTTGGACTGTCTTCCGCACCAACAGCTCGTCGACGAACTGTTGGATGTTGGATTCGATCCATCCGTGCTGTGGAGCATAGAAGGTGTACGGATTCATGAGGAAAGAGGGAACTGGCGCCGCTAGAAGTGTGGAGAGTGAACGTTGTGCTGAGGATGCCAGCCTGTCCGCCTCAGCATTTAAACGTGACGGTAGGGAACGTCCATCTGTATGTGCCTTGACGTGGTGTACCATCGTCGATGGGCGCCGTCGCACACACGCTTGTATCCACCGGAAATATGAGCGGGTGTTACAGTATCGGAGGCGGTCATCGGCTTTATCGCCAGAGCGGGTATCACTGACAAAGTTGACAAGTGATAGCAAGTCTGCGTGGATGTGGCTATCTGCCGGGTTGCACAGTAACAAAGACATAACACCACCCATCAGCTCACCGTGCAATATCGAGCTGTTCCATCCTGGTACTCGAACGACAATGTTCGCAGCACCAGCCACTGCTGCTGTGACATTCTTCGGAGCAGTGACTATGGCCGATGCGGGAGACATAGAGCCGTCCGAGGCCCACACGCGATTGCCATGTGGAAGAAGAGATGGTCCCCGCGAAGCAAAAGTCCAAATTGGCAGGGCACGTATGTAGTCCTCGGCGTACTGCTGGCGTATCGTCCGAGGCACTAACAGGGCAAGATCGCCGGAGAACAGCCAGCGCAACCGAAGTTGACCAAGGCATTCAGAGACCTGACGCCATTGACGCTGTGCTCCCGGTGTCCATCCTTGAGCCACCAAGGGCGGTATATCAGGAACATCGAAGACAGCCGCGGCTTCGGGCCCAATAACCCATCTGCCGGCGTCACGTAGCTGCACGATGCCCCGCGTCGCTAGCGCACGGACTGCATGATTGTTTGGAATCTCCAGGCCCGCTGACCTGCAGACGCCTAGCGCGTGTGAAACTGAGAAATCTCCCGTGAGAATTGAGCTCGAATCAGTGGAGCGGAGACTCAGCTGGAGTGTTTTCAAGAGAGACTGTGCTTGAATCCACGTAGATGGGATCCGGCCATACGATCCTGTAAACGAGCGTGTCAGTCCATGTTCGTCGAGTGGATAAATGCACCCGTTATAGTAACACTGCCAGTCGGCGAGTGTTAACGCCGCCATTTGTCTGTATGCGGGAATATGATGGTTCAAGTCGCGCGACAAAACCATTTAGGAGAAGACCTGCGTTAATACGGTATACTGACGGAAATCCCAAACCTAGATGCGATGTCGGAAGCGAGAGTAATTTTGAGCTTGGCCGGAAAGGAAATCCTAAAGCAACGTGTACTTTCTCAGCAATCAGACTGTCCAACGACGAGGCATCACTCAGCTTGATAGGTTGAAGCGTTAGAAGCGCGCGACACCCGCGGAATAATAGACTGTGCGACGACCTTTCGTAGCAAGGTTTATCGGAGTACGAACAGAGAATCGAGGGAACATAAAACCAGATATGAAGTCACGCAGCGTGTCGTACCGTGCCTTCATATCATCGACTTTAGTTCGCAAAAAATTCCAGCTCGTTCCTCACCACCGGAACGTCATGGTGTGTTACCGTCCAGGGATGGACACCTGGCGCCAATGTCACTGAGGGCATAGACAATGACTTGGGCACATCACCTTTCACTCCCAAAGCAAAGATCTTGCACTTCGGCCAGTTGAAAGCCAACCATATGCGTACTGAAATCGTTCCGCTTCAAGACAAAACCGCTGAAGCGCCGTGATGGCGTTTCGTCCCGCACCGAAGAGATACGAGTCATCTGTGGCTTCTGCCATCACAACACGAAGAGACGAGTTGTGAGCCTGAAAGTGCGGATCATCAAACTCGCGTTTATGAATGGATGATATTACCAGTGTTCCAGGCTCCGCTTCCGATAGATCCTGAAGATAACGGTGTCCAAGACTCGTCGTCAGCGTCGATTTCAATGGGGATAGAGCACCGCCCTGCTTTGTCAGGCCTCGAACTGTAAGTGCGCCTGCAGTGCCATACGCTGTTCGAGGAAAGGCCCGGACTTGCCTTTGCGCTGCTCGATCCAGATCAGCAATCGAGTCTGGAAAGCCCATAGGCACTGAGTGCATCGTAAAAAGCCCTGTGGGGAGAGGTAATCAAACCCTTTCATTTGATCTCGTTGAAGCGCGTAGATGGGTGTCCGGCTCCGTTCTGCGTAACATTTTACCTGGGACAGGTAGCTCACGATATCGCGTGTCTGTACACCCCTTTGAGTAGCGACCTGAGTATCCGGAATAAGATTAAACTTAGCTGCATAAGGTATCAACTTGTAATTGAGCCACGTCAAAGGAGAGTTTGCAAGGAAATTTGATAGCATGATTCCACGCCAGTTTGAAAGATCTGTTTGTAAGCCGCGCTTGTGAAAGTACGTTAACCACATATCCGTCACGTCACCTGGGAAACGAGCATTCATAAACCTCGTAGTTATGTAAGTCGAGCACGAGGCTCAGCGCGTCGTCCGATAGTGCTTTCAGACACCACTTTTCCCAACCATCTGGACCTGGAGCTGGCCGAGGGTTTCCTTTGCGCAACATGGCCCTAAATTCAGACATATTTAGCAAGCATCGGCCATCTGAATGGTTTCCTTCAAGACACGCTCTCGAACACAAGTGACTGATGGTGTCGAGAGCCATGGCTTTGGTACATCCACCGTCTCATCGTGCGTATATAGACGCTCAAAATACTCTCTCGTAACGGCTTTGAGCTCATCTGGGTCCGTAACGATACGCCCGGAGCCATCAAGAGCATTGACAGCTGTGGGAAGGCCATATGAAGACGCACCGGAAGGAGGCGCTTCACTGAGCCACCTGCCAGAATTGAGCTGATTAGAGACGAGTCCCTCTTCTTTGCTCGGCGGTCAATCTCCTTGAGTCGTTCCTATAGAGTCGTCGGCATAAGAGACGTCTTTCATGCACGAGAAAATGATTGAGTGTAAGAGAGGAAGCCGATGATCTGTACTTAGCTGAGAAATGTGCAAGGGCCTTCTGTGACCGAAGGATACGTTGGCATTTGGATCCTTTGCCAGTCTTAGTGCACCACCGATTTGCCGGATCGAGGCAGTCAGACTCCGGATAGTCGGTGATGTAACATAGTAGGAGCGAGACGTTGATCTTGTCTTGTTCCGCCCAAAGGCTTCATCTCCGCACTTCTGAAGGATCTCTGTGAGCCTGACATATCGGAAAGTGAACGCCTCATCGTCTAGAACAGGAAGATCACGTAGCCTCTCATGTGTTATTGCCTCATCGACTTTAGTCTGAAACTGCGCAAACCGTTCTTTCTCCGGCTTTGACGGATACTTGAGCCGAGGACGTGGGAACTGCCGTCGGTTAAGGTAATTTGTCGATGTGCTAAACTTCCCATTGATCCCGTCGGGAGGTCGAACGTTCAGTTTCGCCACAATCCCACGATGGTTGGTACCAGGAACAAAGTCAAATGAGGAACATGCAACAGAGATATCAACTTCACCGAGACACAAGATAGATGTCGCCACCCTGTCGATAATAGTCCCAGCTGATTGACCTTTCGCGCGACACGTCCAGTCTTGTTCACGCGTTCTGTCAGGGTCTGATTGCCAAAGATCAAACCCATTCGTGTCTCGCAGAAATTGAAGATAGTACGCCCTAGCATCAGACCCGCCAGTAACGCGTTCAGATGGCACAACAGTAGCATTCACATCACCTGCAATAGTCCACAACTCGTTCGGCGCAGACGTGCATAATGGCGCTAGTCTCGACCAGAAAAGACCCTCAGTGGTGCCCGGATTCCATGGTGCGTAAACCCCGATGAATCTATGAAGAAAACCCGAACCCTGGTCTGTCGAGAGAACTAGGTCCAGTGCGACAACCCGACCTAGAAGAACCGGATCAGTGATTGGTATGCGTTGGGCTACGGTAATGTCCTTCCGAACACCAACAACAACACCCCACTTATAGGTGCGTGCTGATGTTGTCGGAACAGCCGGCTCTTCGAATATACTATAATCATTATCGGGAAGGTTCTTTGAGACGCGTGAATTAGTCTTCGTTTCGGAGAGAGAAAATATATGGGGGCGCCGCGTATTAATGGCTTCTGAGATGCTGTGCATCTTCGCCACGTTTGCCATGCCATTAG